>CM048823.1:22597927-22871944 GCA_026586065.1 Dioscorea zingiberensis
TTGCTTGAGACTTTTATAGCAGAAGTTAACTATGCCTACAAATGGAGATTTAGATCCCATCAAGAAATCCAGAGGAAACCCTAACATCCCATGGCTCCTATATGTCGCATGGGATCAAAGAACGGAAGAAAGGTCGTCACGGGCCGTTTCTGGCATTCCTTTTTATTCTCCCTCTAAGCTGGAAGATTGCAACGGTACTCAAGTTCCAATTCTCCGGAAGCTTACTCAATAATGAGGCTGGGGTCAAATATCAAGCCTTGATCGCTAGGATCAAGATTCTTGGCCAAGTGGGACTCTCACCTAATTCAAGATTCCGTGATGTATATTCCGACCGCACCGGGTCAGTAACTACCACACCTGCAGCTTCGGGTAGCGCTTCAAGTAAAGGAGGAAAAATACGGTCAAATCACACAAGCCGCAGTGGTAAAGCAAAATAGTCTCATACTTTGTTCACTCTGCATTGAAAAAATCGGCTCAAGCACAAATGAAGAAGCGCCACTGCCTTGTCTAAAAGGGGCCAACGTACATCCAACGGAAATACGTAATCCCTCTTTAACCTACGCACGCACTTTCCCGCTGTGACTACACTTGAAAGACTCCTCAAGAGGAAGTGCAAAAATATGGCGGAAGAGACGAGTTGGATTGATCCCATTAGAAACTACTGCCGCATAGCGGACCTCCACCATCCAACAAATTAAAGCGGAAGCGCATTTACCTGGATGCATAGATCCGCTTTCACACAATACACTATTATTGGCGAAAACCTATACAAAAGGTCCTATACACAACCCTCTTACTGCATGCGTCGACGCCCCAAAGAAGCCAGCTCTATATTCCTCAAGCAAGAGATTCACACGAGGGCATCGGAGGAGTGTCAGCCGAGGGAGGCAAAGCCTTGATGGCAAAGTCCTGCGACATTGTGCTATTATTGGCCAACATTAACTCAAGATGTAGTGGGGTATCTCGCTCAGAATGTGATGCCCTCGCCAACTGCAACTTATCCCAAGATCCAAAGATCTAATTTCACGCCGCCACGCTCGCTTGCTAACCAATTACCGTAACCAAGCTTACATATCCTGGGGTTTGATCTTCTGTGGTCGCTCCCTACTCAACCTCTACTGCGGTATTTACTTTAAATTTCTAATAGTTGTTATAGACTACTTCACCAAATGGGTAGAGGCTGAGCCTCTTGGCCAAGATCATCACGGAAAAAACGTGCTACAAGGATTCTATGCATGCAATGGCCATCTCGTTGATCTGAATTCCAGCTTGCCTTCATTTCTACGATACCACGCTTACATATTTGATAACATGCGGCTTTCAAAAGCTTTTGTTCAACTCGAATTGAATCCTTGCAGATTAACTTCGTAACGCATCCTCAAAACCAATGGGCCTGTAGAGGCTGACAAACCGCATATCTTCGCTTCAAACTCTGAAAACCTCGTGTGTCCAAAAACAGTAATCCACTAATTGGAAGTGGAAGAAATTCCTGAATGCCCTTTGGGCCTACTACAGGACGATCAAAGTAACTCCCACAGGAGTAGAAAGTTTCCATTTTCTTCTTACTTACGGAGCCAAGCCGCCATTCCCGGCAGTAACTAGGAGTGCCTACCTTTAAGCTAACACAAATGCACTTTTTCACTAGAAGGAAATGAGAAAAATCTCCTCGAGAGGAACTTGATCTACTCAAGAACGGAAGAATGGTAATCGGCGGAAACAAAGGCGGCTATCTACCGCCAAAGAGTAAAAAGGTTCCTAACCACACAAGGGTAAAAGAGTCTTCTTCCAAATCGGGTGATCCGGTCCCTAGAGAAAATGAATTCCAAGGAAATAAAAGTTTCTAATCCGGGAAGTTTTAACTCCTAACTCGGGAAGGCCTCTTACGCTTATTCAAAGAGTAAGCTGTCCGGAAAGCGTGCACTTACTATTCTAGTGAATATGGAAGGTAAAAAATCGCCAAACGCCCATTTCCCATGCTTTCAACACCTAATACGTACGCTTACTTATCAAGTAAAATCTGTAGAAGTTCTTAAATGTCTCATGGAATAAAGGGTCAAGTCTTTCCCATTCTAAGCAAAAATGAAAGTGAAATTCTCATTCAACAAAATGCTGGGTGAAATTCCCATTCCTAAGAGATAAGTCGGAATTATCCTATAAGTGATAAACCCATTAAACTCTCATCCAAAAACAAGGGCCAAAAAATCCCGATCAAAATATGAGGCAACAATCTCATTTGTGAAGGCGAAAGTAGTCCCAATGATTGACTTCAAGCAAGAAAAAAGAACCCGCTTACTGAAGCTTATCTTACAAATCCAAATGAGGAAGGAAAGACTTCATTTAAGGACTTCACAAACACTTCTTCTTACATGGTTAGAATAATCCATTACTCGGGAATAAATCTTCACCAAAATAAAGGTTTGCATTTCATTCATAATGAATAGAAGATACATTCCAAAATGCACTAAAGATTTACAAGAACAGTTCACAAAAACGCTAAAATATCCCTAAGAATCTAGGGACCCTAGGCAAACACCAAATACCACTTCTAAAGGAACTTGGAGTTGAAGGCTCCGAGAGTAAGGTGGCAGCGTAATTCTCCGGGTCTTAATAAGTTGTTGCTCTTTTAGTTCCATGTAAGTTCTTTAAAACCCTAGCAAGCCCCATAGACAAAGACTTCCGCCGGAGGAACATACGTAAGCGACTCCACTCGGCCGCATTCACCCAATATATACACGCAAGTGGCTCCTTCTTTTAGCTTTCGCCCTTAGCCGTGCAACCTCCTTTTCCTCTAGTTTATCTCGGCTCGTTCTATTAAATCCTTAATTTCTTATGCGAGTCGGATTGTTAGAGCTTTCTAAACGGGAAGGCTAAGTCTTCCTTGAAAGCTGCGAAGTCATAGGCCCCTTTACTTCCGCCGCTTAACTCGCCTAACGTGAACGACGGCAAGAAATCTCAAAGAAATTCTCTCATCTTTAGGTCCCATCGAAGTCGCAAAATTTCGCCTTCATCCTCGAGTAGATTTTAAGTTCCTTCTTCAAGCTGCTGGATTCATTTTGTAATCTGCTCGATATTCTCCTAAGCGGTAAGAAGAGAACCCTTGGAAATAGATAACCTGGGCCGCTAGGATCGCTTCTTCTCCTTTCCATAGTAGTTACCGTACCAAGGTGTACCGGCTTGGCTTTTATCTCGCCAAGGCCCTCGATAGCATCAAGTCAAGTTCTTTCTCACTTTTCTTCTAAGGCAACCACCACCCTAGAGCTTACATCGGCGTATGTTACTGCCTCGGCTGATTCCATCGCCATTTGCCAAATCTTCTTGGCAAAGATTACCAACTTCCGATCCTGGCCCGGTAAGGCAGCTCTAAAAAAATAATAGGCCATAAACGTCATCGACGCTAACACCGAACTAGAAAGAACTAGAAGGTAAAATAAGAATAGCTCTTTTACCAACATGGCACCCGAATGGAATAAATTTTGAGGAGGTGAAACTTCTTCCCCTTCCAAATTTTAACGAGCAGTTTAAGACGACGAGAGGTACATTCGGGTCTCATGGCCATCAAAAGCAGCCTTTGTAGTAGCGGCAATCCCGAAAGGGGACATCTTCGGAGGGCACCTCCTTCCCTTAAGGTGTCGATCCCCTTAAAACCGAGTCCGCCACCCTTAATTTGTCCAGGAGAGCCGCTTCTCCTGCCTCCGCCTATAAAATAGACCCTAGGTTCAAGATTACGAGCAGAAGCATACCCATAGAAAATGTATACATCGGAGATTCTCACCTCCATAAGAAGGATATCCTCCTACCGACCGAAGAAGGACCTTCGGAAATTGGAGACAAGGCCGGGCGGACTTCTTCCGTACAGACTTCTCCCGGAGGCACCTCCGCTTGTTCTCCTACAATTCCGGGACCCGATGCGTCCTCGGAATTCTTTCTCTTTGTCCTCTTCTCCCATGAGGACCTCGCATTAAGGTCACTTTTGACCCCCTTCTTGGAAGAGTCAACTTATTTTCTCTTCCTCTTCCACTTTTCCTCCTTGGAGGTATCAGAGCGCCCACAATGCACTAGACACCGCCTCCTTCTTCTTCCGCCGCTAGGCAAAGGCGGAATGAACTTCACCTTCAAAGAGGCCAAAGGCCCTTAACGTAGCTTCAGTCCTCGTCCTCCATCGGATTTTTACGCAAGGGGAATTCAAGCAAGTTAGCTATCATAGTTACAAGTTAAAGCTAAATTAGAGACACGAGTAAGTCCTACCGCGCAGACACTATTAAACGTACATTTAACAAGATTTTCTTTTTGTCAAGAACTCATCCATATACACTTTGGATAGCTCCGTCATCGACTTAAGAAGAACCTCCTCTTCTTTCATCATTTCCTCACAAAGCAATATCCGTTCAGGAACCTCCCACTTGGTTCTGACATCCCACTCGGATTTACTTTTAACAAAGAAAATTTACTCTTCCATGCAGCTTAATGGAAGAGGGAACTTTCCCTAAAAACTTCCTCCAAGGCAGTAGAAAAGTAATACGATTCGGCATTGGACTCTAAGCATAGACTAAATAATCTACCTGAACCAGCAGGACGATCGGATTTACTCTGTAATTCTTGAAAACAACAACAAAACCATTCAAGAATCTCCAAGAATTGGTCAATCATGAGAAAGGACACAAGTGATATTCCTCTAGGATCGCCTTGGCAAAGTTAGAAAAGGGAAGCCTAAGGCCACCCGATGGCATCTTGGTAGATGGCTATCTCCCTTCCCTCGAGAGAACTTGCCCTCTCCTCGAGCAGGGAACCCTAACCTCAAACAAAGAGGGTCTATCTCATATCTTTCCACCGGGCTATCTACATCCTTTTGCCCAAGGAGACTTATGAATGCATCTCAGACCCCTACCCATTGCCCTAGACGCGGGATGAATTCATGGACCACGAACTAGAACATCCCTAGGTTCGCTTGGAGCCGCGCTAGAAATCACCCGGGGTTGGGCCCGGTGAAGAGGGACTCGGAGGCCCGTAGCTTAGGAAGAACTAGAGGAAGAAGATGTCGCACTAGCCATTACCTTAGAAGGGAAAAAGACAAGAAAAGACACGTAAAGCTTAGACCAAGGTTCACCGAGAAGAAGAAGTCTTAGGAAAGAAGGCGACACGCTTCCACTTCGAGATAAAACCTTTTCTTTTTACTTGACGATTCCGCTTATAAGCAAAGAAGATGGATCCTTCACCGTTGGATCATAGAGCCACACCACTATCGAACCATCAAACCAAAGGTCCTCGAATCAGGACCGTCCAAATAACCATCATTACACCTCCTCAAATAGTCCAAAATCCCGTCCACGTCAGCACACCAAACGCAGCCTGACACACATAGAAAACCATGCTCATCACCCATCATGATGTTGACAAACGCGCACGCCGTGCACGTCGCACTACTATCTCCCTTTAAAGCCAAACAGTAGAAAGGACACGTGTCTTCTCAGGGCTTTAAAGCCAAATAGTAGAAGGGACACGTGTCTTCTCAGGGAGCAATGAGCGTTATATGGGAAGTGGAGCCTATGCTGTAGAAGACAAAGCACACACTCCAACATAGGATCATCAGTGATGGCCTCATAAAAACACCAAAGAATTTAGAAGCAAAATGACAAATGATCATTTATTCATGTTACAGGACGACCGCAAAAAAAAAAAAACCACACACACACAAACATCAGCCTAGCAAACCCTAAACATATTTTCCGACGGACTCCCCTAGCTAAACATCCGTGGACCCATCCGAAGACACGCAAGGATAAGACTCAGAGGAGACACACGGACTTTCGCAACCATCATTATCCTCATTGTTATTGGGGGAACCTGGTTCGGCGCGGGGGCGAAGGTGGGGGCCCACCTCTCTACGGCAGGAGTCATCTCCAAACATCTCAACTTCGAAACGCATACCCCCTGCATAAGTAAAAATTAAGAGGTCCCCCGCCTCCACGTCGTGATCAACATAGAAAGCTTCACACCCTGCATCGATGCTTATCTCGCCTACACCCCTGTCAATCAACAGAATAGATGGCCATACGCAGCCGTTCGGACTTACCAAATGGATCAAGCCAGCCCCAATTTAGATAGATGCTCGTAAAAGAATCGGGAATTCGTAAGTGTCGAGAAGGCGAGAAAAAATAAAAATTTATAAAAGACAAAGCGTTGAGCCATGATGCAAAGACAAAAGTTTTACAAAAGACTTACGCCAAACACACTATCCATACAAGCCCTTAAATAGAAGAACCTACTCGACACCTGTATAGAATTAGGAACAAAAATCTACCTCGATACTTGTTGAAAGGATAACACAAGAACGTCGGTCACCTATTAAAAGCACATGTACTTTTAGACGTGGTAGACATAAACCCGAGAAGCCTACGCCTACATAGACATGGTAAAAATACTTGTTCTCGATCCAAGCGAAACGTGCGATTAGCTCACCCCTCGCTCAGATTTTTCGAACAAGTACACTTTGGGGGGGGGGGAGGGGGGGGGACTAGTGTTACGGATATATTTGGTAAGACATGTGTCATTGACCTAAAGGACCACCTGTCACACGCAGGACTATGTTTCTTTGGCCACATGGCAATATTTGCACAATTCCGTTCGGCAAATATCATGAGGATTCAATCTTACGAACAAGTCCGTCGAAATTATAACAACCCTCTTATACAAGACGTGAGGTGGAAAAAGAGAGTTAAATATCTAACACCTCTACAACCCGATTGGTGAAAGCCTTATCCACTGCACATGATGGTAGGATATTTACTCTATTTTTACCCACGTGGCACCTACACATTAGGCAGTAGATATTTTTCTACCGCCTTAGGAGATATTTTAACCCACCGCTTTATTCCACCGCCTTTCCAAAACCGCCTCTAGGGTACTATAAAAGGAGAACGGTAGTGGAAGAAAGAGGAGGGGGAAAAAAAATCTCAAGATACAAAGAACTGTCTAATTTAAGACTCGACTCAAGTTTTACGACTTAAGCATCTGTGAGTTAAATCCCAGGGCGAAAGGCCCAATTCCGATCATGCCCTCTCCCTTTTACGAGGTTCGTCAATGGGTAATTCCGATCAACTTCCGTGGTGTTCCACTGCGTTCGCTATTCATAAGCGATAAGCGTCCACACCAACTATAAATTTTAACCGTTTGTCGTGAGGCTGATCACGAAGCTGATGGCCAAGGTGTGAGGTGGACCAGTTTTTGGCATCAACAGTATATATATATATATATATATACCAAGCTTCATAGACATAAGTAAAGAAGAAATCAAAATTTCAATTGAAAGAGAGTGGAGTTGTGCTTCTCTCCCTCGCCCTCTCTCTTTCTCTCGCGATCTCACCTGGCTCCTTCACCTATGCTCTCGCCCAGAGCAAATCACCACCATGGTCCAGCCTTTTCACGGCACCGGTCGCCTCTGCTGCGGTCTGAGTAGCCCCAGGAGCTCCCGGCCGTCGGCGGCTGTCCTTTCGACCTGCGCTTCGACGGCGCTTACCCCCCGCCCAGAGTGCTCCACCCATCCACCCCTCCACTGTTGGTCGGCCCAGCGATTTGTGTCCCCTCGTTTTGCCTTGGCTGGAGCGCCTTTACCTCTCCCACCGCCGGCCAGCATGGCTGCCGGCCGTACGCAGCTGACCGCTGGCTAAGCTCCGCCCAAGGCCCTGGCCCAGCCCGTCCACGCGGCGCCTGCCGCCTCGCCACTCCTCCACGTACACACACCCCGCTGCCTTTGTCTACCCGGTACCCTTTTTCTCCTCCATTGCTTGCGTGAGATTCCAGGCCACCTTTGGAACAAGCCCAACAAATATTCTAACACCAACAAGGTCTCCTCCTTGTCTTGTGAATTTGGAATTTAGGAAACACTATAATCATCCCATGAACTGGGGTTTGAATCTATTTAATGGATGTATGAATGTAGGCACTGTGAAAATTAGAAGCGAACTTGAGGGATAATGGTATTCATGTGATATGTAGTTGATTGGATTAATTAATTTGGCAATTATGTATATGTTTGTATTAATTTGGGGCCTATAAGTAGAGGAGGTGTAAGTCGAATTTTTCATGAAAACTCTAAGTATAAATACCCTATTAGTATTCATGTTAACATGCTTAAGTGTGACTAGTTTCCATGATTAACATGCTTAATGGTTTCATGCTTTAGATTAATTAATCTTGGTTAATTAATCATGCTTAGGGGCATTCTAAGGATCTTAAAGAGATGGAATGCATGATAAGTGGGAAAGTATGTTGTAGTGAGCTTGATGTCTTTGTTATGCTCCTTAGAGTCTAAATAAGAGTCTAAACGAAGAATATGATTTCCGTATTCTTAAATCTTCATATTCTAAAGCTATAGAACTATGTTATGAAAAATACGAGCTTCGTATTTAGTTAGTACTATTATTGATTCTAGGAAAGGATAAAGGTCTCGTAGGAGCTTCAGCAGGACCTAGCCAAAACTAGGAACTTGCGAAGGACTTAAGGTGAGGGGACTTTACCGTAAATCTAGGTTTATTTCATGTATTTATCGTGATTTCAGTTTCACGTATTCTTATGAGATTTATATCGGTTTATGGATGCTAGTGGATTGCTAGCCGCCATCTTAGCATTGTGGTTTTCATGCTTGTGATATGATATGAAATTGAAATAGCATGATTAATTATAAAGTGAAACCTTAATTGGTAGAGATTGATATACATATGTGTCATGGATTGCTCCCTAGATAGACATAGGCAGTGATCCTACTTTGGGCTCGGGGATGGAGCCCCAGTAAAGGATAGTAGACTGATATATCGGGTTAAGGAAGGTATTTGTTTTAATCCGTTTTCTTAAATAAAATGTTTGCGAAATCGTTTTTCTATATAAAACCCCTTCCGACTCTTTTGGGTGCGGAATCGGATACAAGATGCATGCGTGGCGATTGATCTGATTTTGTTGATTATACCAATGAGTGCGTCGGGCCTCAGATGCTTGGATCGGATTATTCCGCCGTCTCCCGATTCATTAGGATCCGGTTATCCACGAATTTGATGGCGGTTAGGTTCATTCAGAGTATTGAACTAGGGTTGCATGTTGATACGATACGAGGCCATTGCATATACATGTTTACTATATGCTTGATATGATATGAGATTGCTTGTGTGCTTTCTTCAGATTTCTGATCATGTTAGCATGCTTATCAAGATTTAAGATAATTGTGCTGATCTTCATGATTTATACTTGCATTATTTTATACTAATATTTTAGTACATGTCTCATGCCGAGGCGTGTATGTATAATACACTGGCGGAGTAGTCCTTATTCAATCGAGCTTGTATAGCTCATTGCTTTTCGATTATGTTTTTCTATTGTAGAATCTAGACATGGATTTGGATAATAGCTCGTGTCTCAGTAGGGGATTGAAGTTTAGCCATTTGGCTCTGGCATTACCTATCTTGTGTTTAATTTTGTTGGGTTTGTACTAGACTTTTAATTATGTTTTCCTTCCATTTGTATTTGGGGCGTAGTGTCAGGACTCTATATGTTGTACCTTATTTTGACTTTTGTATGAATATGACTTCCGGTGTGTAACGGTTATCTTTATGTCATATGGATTTTATTTAGAGTACATGATCATTGCTCGAGGTTTAAATTACTTAGCTTATGGGTTGAGTGCACTCCCGGCCAGTTGGTGTGACTTATCTGTCTCGGTAAAGAAAAGAGAAAGGTGTTATAAATACCATGTCTTTCCTCGTGGACAATCTTTATTATCTTCAATAACAATAGTTGCTCGATCCTTGCGTTTGTTGACATATTTTCGTAAATATTTGAATATCCTCTCATGAGCAACTAATTCAGTATTGATGTGAGCATTAGAAATAGTGAGTAAATCAATATTATACAGTACAACCTATCGATTATCAATCACATGACTATTTTTTATTACAGTACGACCATCATCTCGTTTTCTATATTTTACAAATCCACCACCATCATATGTAGTTTCATTCCTAAATTCTTTAGGATATTTTTTACTGTATCTTTTATCAACCATACATGGGGCATGTGGATTATAAGCTTCACAAGGTCCATGAATCATGTAATTAACAACCAAAGAATAAGCATATAGATCTTGACTTCTTTCAAGTAATTCAAAGGAGATTAGTAGATGTAAATCATCTAGTATCTTGAATTTATTACAGTTGCTAACAATAACCAATAAATAAATATGTGGCAATCCTCGCTTTTGAAATTCTACAACATAAAACTATGTTTGTAAAAATATGTTAGATGTAAATTTATGAATATGACATAAACTAAAAAATGGTTGACATAAAATGGCTTACTTGACAAATATTTGTGAACATTTAATTCTTTATATCTTTTAGAAATTATTTCATCTTTATGTGGATAACATGTTCGACAATATCTGGTCTATCTTCAACCAGTTGGTTTTAGGGGTATAAGCGAGCAGCGCTGCTCGTGAGCTACTCGAGATCGTCTCGGATAATATTCGAATTTGACTCGAAATTTCACGCAGGCCGAGCACAGAGCTCTGAGCTCTCGAGTAGTTCTGGCCAGCTCGAGCAACAAAGTGCTTAGCTCGACAGGCTCACGAGCCTAATCAAGCTTTATATATATATATAATTATATTAATACATGAGCCGAGCTTACGAGCTCAAGCAATTCAAGCTTCACAAGCTTGATTTATTGGCAATTCGAGCTTCACGAGCCGAGCTCAAGTAGCTCGATTAATAG
Organism: Dioscorea zingiberensis; assembly: GCA_026586065.1. Taxonomy (NCBI): domain Eukaryota; kingdom Viridiplantae; phylum Streptophyta; class Magnoliopsida; order Dioscoreales; family Dioscoreaceae; genus Dioscorea; species Dioscorea zingiberensis. The sequence continues at coordinate 22,608,680 of CM048823.1, forward strand.
AAGAGCCGAGCTTGAGCAACAAAATTAAGGCTCGAACGAGCTCGAGCTGAGCTTCGAGCCTCGAGCTTTTTTCACGAGCCGAGCTTGAGCAGGCTAATATTCGGCTCGGCTCGGCTCGTTTACACCCCTAGTTGGTTTCGTCCAAGTGAACTTCGTATCTCATTCCAATTTGGTTTACATGTGGTTGTAATGAAAAAATTTGAAAAACCTACTACATAACATATAACCATTTCATCTTGATAATTTTGACACTTATGCCTTGGTTTTATTACTTACGACCATGTATGCTCGCATGCGATGGCTTGAGTGCTTGCGGTTGATTGCGAATTTTTCTACTACTGCAAGTGTACGGGTCACGCAAGTAATAGAGTGGACTGTAGAAAAGTCAGGTATCAAACCACAGAGACCTAGAAGAACTAGTATTACCCAATTGTCGATTAATTAGTCTAATCCAAAAGTTTGTGAGATTTTAATCTAATCGCTAAACTAGACAAGACCTAAAATCAACACAATTGAATTTAGGGTGGAATAGTGAGGACAATCAATCCTAAAGTGGAGATCCTTGGGCAATGAATCCCCTCTGGATTCTTTTGGGTGATATGGGTATGGATTCCTCAATTGAAGATTGCTAGGTTATGGACTAAAAATTCCTACAATACTTTCCTTCCCTCTCTTGAGGCGAATTACTAACCTTATACTCTCATTGCATTAACATTTTAGAGAACCTATATCATAGAAGAGTTGTGGGAATAATAAGTATAAAAGAGTCTCTCACCTTAGCACCCAATCTCTCGGTGTACTCACAACCCTCTCTATTGAAGTAGATCTAAACACGGGGAGGCGTTCACTTCTTCCCCCGATGAATCCTTTTGGTAATCCGCGCTATCGCAACATAGATAACCAATGCCATACATAACATTCAATAGATCTCATAACATAAAGTATTTATTCAAAAGTAAGAATCCATAACACAAATTAAAGTTAAATCCGGAGGTTCATTATGCCCAAGTATCTAACAAATTAGTTCACTATTATAGGGGAACACACATCCAACAATAGAAAAGAGAGAGGGAAATCAAGAATAATATATAAATCACTTCCCTCCACCATTGAGACGACCGTTGGGGAGTATGTGAAGTCCATTCAATGCTAGTTCCATGATGTCGGCTCCAAAGTCTCCAATGAAATCCCCAAATCCCTAAAAGAGAAGAGGGGCTAGGAGCTCCAAGTAAACCCCAAGAATCCAAAAGCTCCTCCAAAAAGCCTTAATCTTCACTATTTATAGTCCCTCATGCCTTTAGACCTAAGCGGGTCTCATGCAGGTTCATACGTCCGTGATCTAAGAAATAATAATCTGCTTGAGTGCGGATCCCAGCGGTCGCGGGTAACCATGCATTGCGGGTGTCCGCTTACAGCACTCCTAGTGGCGTGATGCTTGACGCCGCGATAGTGTGCACGGGTGCATTCTTATCCACATGGCACTCGGGGTGGGGAGTGGCGGCTTATCATGCGGTCATCCGATGCGGCCCAGCATCGAGTATGCACATAGCTTCGGGATGAGCTGGGTTGGTTCTCTGGTCAGACCTTGGTGGTACAAGGTATTTGAGGGTTCCACTACAACTGAAATTCTGCTTTGTGTCGGCACAGGACCCACATGCTTTCTCGCACGGCCTATGTTTGCTTAGTTTTAGCCTCAAACGACGCCAAATCGCTTCCTTTTTTCCTCTTGAGACCTTCTAATGCCCTGTAATTAAAAATTAACACAAATTAAGTATTGGCGGGCTAAAAATACTCCAGTTTACATGCAAAATATACATGACAATGGTATAAAAATATATGATCATTTGAATACTTATCAACACTTATAGCCGACATCAACACCTGTCTTCTCTTGCTTTTGCAATAATACACAAAGGCATTTCTACGAAGGTCTTCACTCGTAGAAAATTCTAGACATAGGCTGTGAGAAAAGGTGGATCTACATCGTGGGAAAATAAGAAGAGAGACTATTGAGTCAATACAGGTCCCTGCTCCTAGAAGCGAGTGAGCCTCACTTATAGGCAATACCTACAAACATGTTCCCCAAAACAATTGGCCCAGATCTTATGGCGAAAAGACTCTTCCAATAGATAGGACCATGGATAGAAACACATTGCTACCTGATAAATCCTTCGAAAATGATCTATTATAGGCCACGCTTGTCTTTGATGAAGATGTTTCGAGAGCCGAAACGTTATGCCATGTCTCTCAAGGGTCATAAGTCATCAATTGAGATTGATTCATGCGCACAATCAAGTTACCTCAGTCATATCTCGAAAAACAGCTCATAGTTGGATACTTGAAAGATCCCAACTCACATCATTAAAACTATCTTATATATATATAGAAAAATTACCCATATACGCCTTAAAACTATTCTATTTGGGTTATATGTCCTGGGAAAACTATAACTGTAGATATACACAACTTTCCATTTGATTGCATATATACTCCTTTCATTTGAAATCTATGAACAATTGTAATGCAACCTTCCCATCTCACTTGATTGATTAAAACCAACTTGAAGCCACTAACATTGAGGTGGCGCGCAGGGAGTTGGACTTAGAAGGATTAAACCCGGGTTAGGTTGTAGGCGCACATCGTGAATGAAGGCACCCGAGTTGGATGCATGATTATATTATGTAGAGCATGAGAAGGAGTTGGTGCGTCGCGTAGCAGCTTGTTTTACTTACTTTAATGCGTATATGTATAGGTTATCATTTTGTGTAACTAATGCGCCAGAGTTTGTTATGCTCTGTCCATACATGTAGTAGTGTGAGGTTAGCGGTTGTTACTATATGTTTGTTAGGGTTCCCTTTTTTGAAATCAATGAAATATCCAGAAGCTTTCCTTTCTCTTCTTCTTCTTCTCCAATTGTTTCCCCTCTCTTTCTTTCTTCTAGGAGCTTGCACTCACACGAAGTAGTACAGATGATACACAAGGTACCAGAAGGCATTATGGGGGTGCTTTCATTGGCGAGTTTGGCCTTTCGGGAGGCCGTGAAGGCATTCTGACGCCTTGATTGGACAGCACGGTGTTAGCCCACCACCAGTCCATACACCAGCTCATGATAATGATAGATGCTTTATTTGAAGACCTCCACACGCAACTAATGAGTTTAGCCCCAAAGCATCACCCACTCGACAACAATAACCCGTGCACGGGATCTCTCCAGAGGTGAGAGATATTAGCATTTTTCTGCGCTCGATAAAGATGGAGGTACCTCGATTTGACGAAATAGACCCTCATGGTTTGGTATTCCAAATTGAAGAGTTCTTTGATTTTCATGATCGCTACGCTACATACTCATTGTATCCTTTCAGGGAGGGCCATGCCTCCCCACATGTCGATAAATGAAGGCGAACAACCATCCCATGACATGGCGAGGCGTTCCTCCTCAATCTCAAGCGCGTTTGATTGTATCACTCTTGAAGATCTTTAGGGGCACTATCCAAACTCACTCAAACTTCAACCATGACAGATTTTCAAACCCCTTTCGAAGACCTAATGAACAAGGTTACTAGCATATCAGAACCTTTGCTCGTCTCTTTCTTCATTACCGGTATGGTCTAACATCCGGCGTGAGTTGTTCTTGACGTAGCCCATCACCGTTGATGGAGGCGTTACGCTGCTTCGCATATATGACTCTCCTAAGTGGGCGAGGCTAAGCGTGGCCGATCACTTTAGCTTGGTCATCTAGCCTCCCTCTGTTATCAACGAACCCAGTAAGTCCATATTGGGGTTGAACCTAATCCATTAATACCACTGGACTCCCTCCAACCGCTACCACCAATAGCACTATTTCCGAAGCCACACCAAGGAACAACCCTCTTCCTCTACTTTCTACTTGACCATAATTGCCAATTAGACGACTGTTACCGACAGAGCTCCAAGAGAAACATAACAAGGGACTATATCACAATTGCGACAAAAAATGGAGTAATGGGCACAATTGTCACAACAAGTTCCTACTACTCTTGGGAACGACCGATGAGGAGGAAGATGAGGAGACTGCGGAGGATGGCAGTCCCATGGCCACCAAGGTTGAGGTACGAACGAGGGATATCTCAAGCCCAAACACACTAGCAGGGAAGGGAATCCCCGCTCCCTACGACTGGTGGGGAACATTGCCAACTATCCTTTTTAAGTGTTGATAGATAGCGGGAGCACCCACAACATTCTCAAGCCGACTATTCCATAGAAGCTCGACCTAGCTGTCCAACCAATGACTCCCTTCCAGGTGTACATCGACAACAACGACTTCCTAAAATGCTCTCTATTTTGCCCGCAAGTGACCGTGACACTTAGAGGATAGGCGTTTCCAGTTGACCTTTACAAGCTACCCATCGAAGGACCAGAGGTCTTACTTGGCAACCAATGGTTGCAAAACCTCGGACAAGTGTCTCATGATTATGCAGCGCTAACGATAGAGTTATGTTGGAATGACAATCTAGTGCTTCTCCGTCGTGACACTTTACAGCAGCCCTGTAAGATTACCTTCCACTAGTTCCAGGTGATGCTACAACATGAGGAGTTTTCAAGCTTATTCGAGCTACACTACCTTCCTAAGCATGAGTGCCCTTCAGAAGCCCTAGCTGGAGTTTTGTTCAAGTTCGAGATCCCCACCAGCACACCCACTCCGATGATCCCACTACTGCGTAAATATAGCATGCTATTTTGCCCTCTGAAATAACGGCCACCCCACCGAGCTGTCGACCATCGCATCCACCTGCAGCCCAACACCAAGCCGATCAACGTCCACCCTTACAAGTATCCCCGTTACCTAAAAAGTGAGATGGAGAGGATCATTTGCGACATGATGGACCAGGGCATTATCCAACCAAGTCAGAGTCCCTTTTCCTCACGTGATCGCTAGTCAAAAGAAGGATGGGACCTATTGCTTACAATGTGTTGATTACCGAGCACTAAATACCGTGGTAGCAAAGACAAGTTTTCAATACCCACCATTGATGAGTACATTTGGAGGAGGTGGGTGGCGCCAAGGTGTTCAGCAAGCTAGACTTGCACGCAGGATATCATTACATAAGAATGCAAGCGAGGGGACATCTACAAGACATCATTCAGGACGCATAATGGCTACTTTGAGTCCTCTTCATGCCATTTGGCTTATTAAATGCACACTCTATCTTTCAAGAAAAAATGAACCACTTCCTCGCCTTATTCCTCATGCGGTTCGTAATCATTTTTTTTATGACATTCTCTTATACAACACATCTTTGGCGGCTCATCTTTTCCATTTAGATCAAGTACTTGCTTGCCTACAAACTAACATCTTTTTCATCAAGCTCTACAAGTGTTTTGTTACAAGAGATCTTTGTAGAGTACACAGGGCATATGGTCACATTAAATTACGTAGTATGCATCGACCCTCACAAGCGATGGAAGCAATGACAAAGTGGCCCCTACACGCCTCTTAGAAACAACTTCAGGGAGGATTCTTGGCCCTCACAGACTACTATCGCCACTTTATCCGAGGATACACCACCATCTTGGCCCCTCTCATTGACTTGTTGTGCAAGGACAAGTTTGTATGGACCCAAAATGCTTCTAATGCATTTGGAGCTATTAAGCAGGTTATGGTGGAGGCTCCGATTACTACTTGCCGAATTTCGAGTAGGGAGTTCATTGTTGAAATAGAGCTGTCTAACATAGGCATTGGAGCTATACTCATACGACAAGTACCTTTTTAGTACTTGGTGAAGCTAGGACCTAAGCTTCAAGCTGACTCATCGTATATCAAGGAGTTGCATGCCATTGTGGAGGCGGTTCACAAGTGGCTCCAATATTGCCTTGGTCACTTCATTATGCACCAACTACAAGAGTATCAAGGAGTTGATGCGACAAGTCATCCAAGCGTCGGAACAACAAAGCACCATTGAAAGTTGTTGGGATATAGCTTTCGGATTGAATATAAACCCGATCGTACCAACCTCACCGCGGATGCTATGTCACGGATACATGAAGACTCAAGTATGATTATGACCAGCCACCCACCTACAAGTCTGTTCATTTCATTGCTAGCCCGGCCGTTCCTTGAGCTCTTCAACACACTCGGCAGAGAGAACGTGCGTCACCGGAGGATCACGATTTCCCGACATCAAGAGGGTCATTGAGGGCATACTCTTGTCCAACCTACAGCGTACGATGGACTATAGTTCTTTTATATATAACCACTACTACATGTTTACATCAGATCCGCAATCCATCCACAAAGGCGGCCGCTTCAAGAGCACCATGCTACACGCACTAGCGAACCATGCTTTGGGCTTAAAAGCGTAACTTGAATTGCACTTTTGTCCAGTGAGTTTCTTACGGCCTAAGATGTAGCCGGGGACGTGGAAGACTACGTTACTTGAGCGAAGCTGTGTGGTTTGTCAATGAAACCAAATATCTAGCTTAGGCTCCGTCCAGGACTATTATAGCCGATACCAATTCCTTCATTTGGTTTGGGAAGAAGTGACGATGGACTTCATTATCGGGCTACCACCATCCTCGAGGATTCATGGCCATACTTTCGTGGTAGTAGACCGGCTCGGCTGAGTGACCTACTTTAGACCCCTACCCACCCAGTTTACTACTACCCAAGTCGGTGAGCTGTAAGCTACATGGGTTCCCTTACACCATTATCTCTGACCGGGATCCCATATTTTAGAGTCACTTTTGGAAGAGACTGTTTGAGCTCGGTAAGGCAATGCGAAATATAGTCTTGCGCATATCATTCCCAAACCGATGAGTCAGTTGGAGGTTGTGAATCCACGAGCTTGAGCAATACCTTCGTGCTTTCATGCATGACAAGCCCGGAGTGCATGGGTTTGCCTTCCTCCGGATGGGCGAGGTTATGTTATAATACCGGCTACCACAGCGTGCTTAAATGTCCCCATTCCGAGGGCTCTCTACGGTGCGCTGATCGCTAACCACCCGACTTAGTCCCGCGGGTCCATGACCATTCAAAGCCTTTGGATGAGCTCCTACAAAAGCGTATATATTCTTTGCGGTGATTGAAGAGAACCTCCATGATCGCAACATCACATGACACAAAAGGTACGATGCTTACCATGAGGCTCGAGCTAGCGGTTAGAGATCTCGTCTTGAATTTGCAAATCCGGTCGCAGCGGCAAACCCACGGTGGCTCGGCGACACTCTCACAAGTTGGCTTGACAATTCTATAGGCCCTTGATTGCCATAAGGAAGGCTTTCGAGGCGGTGGCGTCTGGCTTGGACTTACCCCAAGGTGCAAGATCCATCCCGTTTTCATATCCACTGTACTTAAACCATTACGTGACACAACAATAAGTCAAGGCTGTCCCTTCCTAGGCGCCACGGTGAGCATCGGACCCGTATCTCTACCACGTTGGTGTTTTGCGCCCACATGGTAGTGTTACAGCGAGGCCAAGGCGATGCGTCAATTTTGTTCAATGGCAGAGATGGGGGCCGGGAGGGGCGCCACATGGGAGTCCTTGGAGGAGTTTAGTAAACTCTATCCCTTCTTATCACCTTGAGGAGAAGGTGAAGTTGAAGAAGAAGAAGGCGTCGACCTTCCCTATCTCACTTGATCGCGGCCCGGACCAACCCAGGAGCCACTTTCAATATGTTGAGGTGGCGTGCGTGAAATTTGGACCTAGAAGGATTAAACCCAGGAATGTCACGGTTTGCGAGGAACACGTCGTGAGCTAAAGGTACAGTTGGATGTATGATTACGTTGTGTAGCACATGAGAAGGAGCTTGTCACATGTGATGCTTGTTTTACTTACTTTAATCGCATTATAGGCATAGTTATATGTCGGAGGATCATTTGGGTCCTACCGGTGAGCGGGTGAGCCAAATTGGTGCGTGATCAGGTCTAGTTCTTAGATTTTTCCGATTTTTATTATTTATTAAAATATTATTAAAATAATATTTTAATAATAAAAATATTATTCAAAATAATAATTTTTATTTTTTATTTAAAAGAACTTTTTATTATTTAAAATAGTTTTTATAATAGTTTTAAAATAGTTTATTATTATTAATATATATATATTGAACCGGCGTTGGCCGATTATTTCGGCGGTTGAATCGGTGAGCAGGGACCTTGAGCAGTTTGATGTCTTTGTTAAGGTTCTAATAACTATGACTATAGGTTGTTGTTTTGTGTAATTAATGCACTAGAGTTTGTTACACTCTTGCCCATGCATGTAGTAGCGTGAGGTACTATGCGTGTGTTAGGGTTCCTTGTTTTGAAATCAATGAAATATCTAGAAGCTTTCATTTCTCTTCTTCTTCTCCATTTGCTCCTTTCTGCTTCTTTCCTTCCTAGGAGCCCATTACTCACTCAAAGTAGTGCAGGATGATACATAAGGTCTCCAAAGGCATTATCAAGTTGTCAATAAAGGGATTAATTGTAAACCATGAGATTAAGAAAATACCTCTTATGCACCTAAGAAATATTTCAATTATTTTAAAATTTATATTTTCAAAGACATTAGAGGTACATATGTATATTTGTAATTATGATTTTTCAAGGTGTATATACACAACATCCATAATTTTGTGGATTCTACTTTAAAGAACTTTAACCAAAAAAAGTTCGTACCAAAATGCACTGAAAAGAATCAGAGAAAGATCCCCCCCTCATGGAATGGATCCCATGTCATATCAGCTAATTAATTGTAGGCATTATAATCAGTTATTGGAATAAAAAGTATCCAAGAATTAAGCATTGCTTGAAAGGGAAGGTTTCTGGCCAAAAGAAAAACAAAAGTCATTAGGAAAAGTGGTGAAAAGAAGATGGATACTGATCCTTCGGCAAAGTAACGGATATAAAGCAATTTTGTCAGAGCTTGCAAAAGAGCAAAGGCGAGAATATAATAGGTGAGAATAGAATACCACGTTTACGTGTTGCTTTGCTGATGCTAAATTAAACTCTTTTCCGGCAAAAGATGGTGCAATGTAGTACTACAAAACCTCTTTATGTAGGTTTTTCACAGTGAACGTTATCGAATTTATCCAAAAATTACAAAAAGTTTTCAAAATATTTTGAGTCAATATTCACGCATTTCTTTTTTATTTCGGAGAAATTGAAAAGTAAAAAAGTAGGCTATAAAACTCATTTCCTATGCTTAATAATGTTGACATATATAGGTTGGATTAAAATTGCTTAATTGAAAGTAGAAAGTGATCTGTTCTATTTAATTTTGATGAGGGTTTCGAATTTGATACTTTTAGAATTCGAGGACCATATGAGCCCTTCATCATATGCTAAAAGAACGCATCCAATGTAGATGTTTCCAATAATGTCTGTGAATGTGATAAACCAGATGGTAATATTCTTTGGTGACCGATCAAAATAAAATATTAGTGGTTGCTCTCTCAAGTATCTTTTTGTTTATCAGGTTTATCTAATAGTTTATCTAAAATAAGGTATCTTAACTTGTATTGTTTTTAAAAGTACAATATATATATATAGTTATACAATTATACTGTTAAGATTTAAAGTTTGTAGAATTATATAGCTTATTATATGTTAATGTATTTTTGTTATGGGAAAACATGATATAATGTTTTGTTAAATGAATTTATTGAATAAGAATTAATATTTTATAACATATAAAATATTTATTTTTTATAATTTAACTTTATAGTTTATAAATATTTTTTAAAAAAAAGCCCAGCGCAAGACCACATGACCAATGGTTTATTTTTTTTTTTTCTATCTTTTATACATTTGGAAAATCTGTCAAGTTTTATTTGTGCTCTATAAACATCAGGGATGATTCTGTGTATATGTCCTGAAATAGTTAGGATTGAAAAAAAGATGGGAGTAATAAAACTTTGCGGCAATGGATTTGTTTTATCATACTAGTTTAAAGAGTCGAAAGACTAGTCTAGACAAGTTCTCATGCTACTATTTCTATTATACGATACACTTACATCTATATAGCATACATTTCCCAAGTGACGCTAACATTACTTCCGATATTACGCTCCAAATACGAATCGGGTTTGGGTATTTATTTGGTGCTACATAGTTCACTGCTAACCAGGGATTATTTTGTAATAGTGGATTCAACCATAAACCTCATTTTCACAATCAATAAGATATTTATTCACCTCATCAAACAAAAAACAAAAAAAAAGAAAAACAAAAAACTTTAATTTGTGCTCCTGTAACCCATGTCTGTTTAAGAATTAAAAATATATTTTATATTAACAATGCTAAATATTTATTCATTTGAGTATATGCTTATTTATTTTGTCAGGGGTCCAACTATTTCAAAATACCATCTAAAGCACCTTAAAAAGTTAAGGTCTCAATCATTTCAACGTAATATTTATTTGAATTATTGTAGATACATGAAAATACACTTCATTTTCAACTTTTTCAAGCATGATTAGTCTAGATGCATGACTTATTTATTTTTAAAATTGATATAAGTAAAGTTTAGGATAAATTTAAAAAGGTGGGACATTTAATTACTTCAAACAACAATTTCTATAAAAGAATCCATTTGAATATGAACCAATGGATTGTTTTCTAGTGCTGTGGCCACTTACATACCAACCCTTCCTTTCCATATCCAATCCCCACCACCAAGAACAGACAATGGTTCTATAATGTCTCAAATCCAATCAACCCAACCTTTAAATCCACATGCCAACATTTGAACAAATTCACCAATCAACTTTTTATCATAAAGTTAATACAAACAAATGAAAAGTTTTCCCCCTTTTCCAAATTCTCACAAACCATCATTATCTATAATAGTACTCAAAAGCAACGTTTATAAACTCTCATGATCAAGCCCCATCAGGATCATACTTGTCAATCAACTTGTGCTTCTCTTTAAATAAATAGGTAAAATCTATTATGTTGAAAAGTATGGAGAAAACTATTTATATTTTCCAAATATTAATAAATAAAGAAAAAAAATACTACAACAGGATATATTTGAAATTATGAAGCAAATTGTTTATGGAATATTACAATAAAAAAAAACCTGACTAAACATTGAAAATAAAAATGAAATTACAGTATAGACTTTTGAATTTATGCATGCATATATATATTATCCATTTGCTCTAAATTAAATAAATTTTTTGAAGGAACTATTATTTTACCGTTTTCCATTCTCTTCGCTCTCTTCTCTCTATATCAGTGTTTTTAAACCCGGACCGGATCGGCCGGTCGGACCGGAAAAACCGGGAACCGGGCTCCAATCCGGTCCGGGTTCATACCGATTGTTGGCCAGAAGTAGAGGCAGGTCAAACCGGACAAACCAGCCGGGCCATTTTGGTTGGCGGAGCCGGAACCCGGTTCTTGGCGACATGCTCCTCTTTAGAGATTGATTTGGCGTGGCGGATGAGCAGGATGAAACCCTCATCGGCGATGATGGCCGTGAGGTAGCTATTGTAGAAGGTCACCGGCGTCCGTATGACCTTATATAGGACTCAACAACCCGACACTATCGACCTCGGTATTTGCCTCGGACTTCACCCAAGACACGAGCTTACCCTTTGTCATGGTGGGTGGCCTTAGGCATGAAGATCTACGTGGATCTTGAAAGCGCTGAGACCTATGGCGATGTCTTGGCGAGCGTGGCGGTGAGTGTGGCGGTGGAGGTAAGGGGCGAGGCGGTGTTGAATTGGAGAGAGGCGCCATTGATGGGGGCTGAGAGCTTCGTGAGAGAGAGAGAGAGGTAAACCGTAAAAGTGTATATTTTAATTTAAATATCTTCTAAAAGAGAAAGAGAGGACGTGGAAGTAAGAGAAGAACCAAACTTGGCTGCAAAAAATTGGGCTTTTTTCCTTGAAATTACAAAGATGACCTCCTTATATTCACATTTTTACTTAATACTTATCTAATGATTTTCTTTTTATATATATATAAATATATATATATATATATTTATGATGTCATCCGGTCCGAGGCGAAATAGAATGGGTCATCCGATTAGTGGCCGTATTGACTTCGATGTATGAGGCCAGGTTCGACTTAGGTCGAGGTTTAAAAACATTGCTCTATATTCATATTCTTACAATTAAACTTATTTATTTATTTATTATTATTATTTTTTTTGAAAAAACCATTTTACCTCAATTCTCCTTTTCACATTAATCTATGTTTCTCTATTTTAACGGTTAAAAATGTAGAAAAGAGGGGGTAAAATGATAAATGAACAAAATTGAATCAGATGTTGGGTAGCATGCATAATTCCAAGATTTCTAGATTACGTATTAATTACCAAATATACTTGCAAATATTTACTTTCCTGAGTGTATATATTTTTTTAATAAATAAATAAATAAATAAAATCAGTCGGGTGAATAAAAAGGCGTAAAAGATTTAGAAAAGATGATCAGTGATCTAGCTATGGAATCATGTATGGCATCATGTGAGAAAATAAAATATAAGAGTAATGCTATATCATCCGAACAGCTTGTCCGAAATGGTAGTTTGAATTATTGACATCCTTTTTATTCATTTCAAGATAGTCATGTGTTCAATAATTAGCAATGATTCGGACAACTATTTTGGAGAGCCTGTTCAGATGATATATGGTTAATGTTTTCAAATCAATATCCAACAATCCAAATCAAAGTATTATTATTTTTTCAAACAATAATTAAAACTTAACCTAAAAATTGAGTGCATTTATTCATATAAATAAATTCTCGCAATAAATTAATCACCGGCGTGAATTGGAGACCCGAATCCGCTATGAACTCCAGATGCGGTTAATCCGCTATGATGAATTCAAACACGGTTGGCGTCTAAACCCGATCCGCTCCCGCTCCAGATCGTAAACCACTTGATAGTTTGCTGCTGAAAACTACCCAAAATCACCGCAGGCTCTAAGCCGCTCGCGGCGTCGGCCTCCACCCACCAGTGTAGGGAAGGCACGCCGCCGCCGCCGCCCCCGCCGCCCGATCGCCGGCGATCGCAAAGTCGTTCTCGATGGGAAGCCTCATCTCCGCTCCGCTCTTGAAATGGGACGCCGGCTCCGGCAGTTCCAGCAGCGCGGCCGCGGCGAAGCCGATTCCGGAAGCACGGGCGCAGCCCCGTCGCCGCCTCCACCGCCACCGATCTATTGTATCGCCCTGCCACGGCCTCCTCGAACGCCGCCGCGACCATACTCCATCAGCGTCGCATCCAGGTACGTAAATGTCGTCCCTGAATCACGATCGTGCCCCGCTCCCGTCCTTCCTCAGGATCAGCGCCTCCTTCTTGACCTTCACCTTCTTCCCTCCACCGTGATCTTCTTTAGATCCACGTAATGAGTACACGGACGCAGCCGATCCCGGTAGGATGTAAGGGTTTTTCCTCATCGGGGTGAAGCGAAGGCCGGAGTCAGAGCCCTCTGGTTCGCCACCGATGACGAGGGGAGCCGGCTTTGCCTTCGGCGTCGTCAGATCGGCGGGAAACAGAGACAATAAGAAAAGCTCTTCGCACCGAGCTGCGCCGGGGTGAAACAACGCCGCGACCGAACCCGGCGATGCCGCCGGCGGGCTGCTTGACCGAGTAGACCGAGCATCCGACGGTGAAGTTCTCCACTGTCCGATCACCGAGATCTAGGGTTTCCGGATACAGGAGAATCCCAGCCGTGGATCCGGGCCGTAGATTATTATATAAGGGGGCAGATCTTTGGGCATGTCCGAGGAATTCGAGGGGCAGTTCCGGCATGAAGCGAGGGCATCTTGGGAATGGAACCAGGAGCATTTCCGGGTTTCTGCAACCGAGCAGGCAGGCGGAGGAGGAGTATTTTGGGAAGAAGGTGGGTATTTTGGGAATGGGGTTAGAAGGAGAGGAGCACTTACGACAGGAGTAGGATTTGGTGCAGGGGAGCCAAGGTGAGGTCGCTGCCCGTGTCGAGTAGGACAGGGGATGGGTTGCGGAGGGTACCGGGGAAATTTAGGGAGAGGGAGTAGCCGCCGTAGGGTGAGGATAGATGGGGGCCCAGGTCGGCTTAGGGGTAGCTTGAGGGATTTCAGATGTGGCGGGCGCGGAGCAGGGAGGCGTTAGCCAGGGCCGCGAGGTAGTGGAATGGGTCCGGGTGTGAGGGAACTGGGAGGTGGTGGAGCAGAGGGTTATTTTGGGAGTTTCCTCCGAGAAGGAGCAGAATGGGAAGAGTAGGAGACAGAGGGAGATGAAGAGATGGAGGCCAAGTGGAGCCATTGGAAGAGGAGGAAGTGCAAGGATGATGAATAGAAGAGAGAGAGAGAGAGGTTTTAACTTTTAAGAACGAGGGGGCATTCCTTGCTTCGTTGTTTATATAACTAGTACAATAGCGGTGGCTTGAAGACGGTGGGCCCACCGCCATGAGAACCCGCCATGAGGAGTTTCCGCCAGGACCGTAATACGAACGCTGGCGTCACGGAGTGAGTCGGAATAGGCCGAATGGTGGACGGGTGAGTGCACAAAGATTTGGATATATCTCTGGATTACGATTATCAGGAGAAATATTTATATATTTCATATTTTTATTAATTTAGAATTTGCTTTTACTTATAAAAATATTATATTATTAGAGTATTTTGCTAAATAATTATATCCGTAAGATATAACTTCATGCTTCCTAGCATGAAATCTGCTTAATTGGCAATTATAGATTTAGTCAAGAGGAAATGAGCTGGAGTTTAAATCCAGCATGAAAATAGTTCAATCAAACTATTTGTAGAAGTATTATTTCTGATAGGCATAGCTTTCTAAATTAATTGATTGTTATTTCTTGTGAATTAAACCCCAACAAAGTGTAATAATTTATACAAAACAAGGACGGTTTTAGAAAAATATGGTACAAGTGGTGTGGGGACAAAGTTGGCTTAGAGAAATACTTGTCTGGACAAGTTGCACCGGGCATCAAGTGTTAGTTGACTTTTTTTTTATCACAAAAATCCTTCTGGTATATAAATCCTTTTACATATATGTATAATATAAAATTTAAAATAAATATTTATTTTAACTAAAATTTCAAAAAGTATAAATCCTTCATTACTTTTTCTGCACAATCAGGTGGGGGTAGAATTTTTTCCCATTTGGATTTGGGCCCAAGTGCAAGCCTGTGGATTAGAAGAAATAAGCCGCGCAATAATAAGAAGTAGCATCTAGGGTTCTGACTCACCCACAACCCAGTTCCTTTATGAAGTCCAAACAAGCCCCTTCTGAAGTGGTCCAGTATCTATAATTGAAGTTGTATCTTTAAAATATAAATAAAATCTAATAACTAAAAGAAAGTTCAGCTGAAAGTCAGACTCAGTTTTTATTGGTAGAGAGCTCAACCAGGCCTTTTTACAGCCCTTAGAAAACAGTTGGAACGGTTAATTCAGAATTGGGAAAAAATGAAGTGTTTGTAGAGCTATAGAGACATGAATGGACAGGAAGTTTCGCATTCAAGGGATAAGAAATTTTTTAAAAGTGCATTATGTTCAATTTATATGTATTTACTAATGATTAGCTGCTAAAAAGAATTTCTTTTGAAATGACAGAGATATGAGTTCCATGTATTCATTCCAATAAACATCAATCATGGAATTGTTCTAAAGGTTACACTAGACCTTTGTTTTTCTTTCTCATAAAATTGTTTTGTTACTCTATTTTTTTTCACTCCCATGGCCTATTTTTGATCACTGGATTAGCAGTGGAAAACAAAGAAGAAACAGCTATCGTTTGCCAGTTTATTTGCTAGTTTGATCCACCAAAGCCATGTGAGCTGAACCCCTTGTGCTCGAATAATGTCGGGCTACATGGGATATGAACAAACATGTCAACCTCCCTGTCGCTCTGAGGCATTGATGATGCGCTCTGTCCCAACGGATAATCCAGTCTGATCAGATTGACCACTTTCTCACGGCTCCCAAATCCAAATCAGTTTCTTTTCTTGTGTTTTCAGTCATTGCAATTACCGTGGATTGCAGGTGGGGTTTCCATGTGATGATGTATTGCTTTTCTAGTGTAACCATCTCTGAGAATCTTTAATACAAATTGATGAAAATTTCTCACGAGAGAGAAAGTTACAAGTGTCTTTAAACCTTATCACCACTTCTCATTGGGGAATAACTGTGAACCACGTGGTATATGAACAAAGAGCTTGAGATGAAAATACGGTGTATTAAATCAATTTATGCAGTCATTCAATTAATGATAGGGGATGAATTCTAAAGCATGTTAAAAGCTGGTAGATAAGGTTCACAATGACATAAAAGGAGATCGTCCGACCAGGAAGAGAACATTCAATTCTATTCCGATTCCACTCTAAACCCGGGTATCTCTTTGAGGTCTTTCTTTCTCTCTTTCTTTCCACTTTTTTTGAGTCATAACTTGAGCTTGAGGTTTCATAGAGTATGGCGGCTTGGATCCCTCTTTTTCCCGCAGTTTTCTCTCTACGAGATTTAATCCTCGAAGGCCAATCTTTGAAGGAAGCTTTGATCGCGCAGAGTGAAAGAAGAAGAAGAAGAATCGTCAATCATAATCAACCTTTCCGCCAAAATCTCTTGAAGAATTCTTGCATTCACTAATCAATCTCTCTTGTTGATTAAGATATGCTCTAATATTCATGAAGAGCAGATCATTTGCATCAACCGATTTAGGCGTGATGCACAGTAGGAAAATCTTCACATTCTTGATCAAAAAGTTGTACAACTCACGATGATGGCTAAAGGCAAAGCGGAGTTATGTCCTTGATCCGGTCGGCGGCAACACTGTGGACACAACTTGACATTCAAGGGAGGTGCTTACTGCAGAACCTCTTTGAATCATGAAGGCGGCATATATCCACGGCTCCGCACCATGCGCCAAGAAACATTGCGGCGGCGGGCTCATACGAAGCGGCGGCGGCCTTTCGACTACAGCTTCTTAGAGCCTAAAGGCAAGGCTAATGTATTTACCCTACTTAAGTGCATGGAGTAAGCTCAAGTAGTATAGTATCGAGGTAGGTAGGGTAGTGAATCCACAAGGAATGACTCTATTGGTACTAATTAAGCCCCTCTATTAAGCGATCTAAAAAATATGGTTTGTAATTTAATCCTAACTAAGAAATCTAAAGAGAAGACTAGGGGTGAGCAGGTTAGCAAATCTAGAGTAGATCAATGCACGATTAGTAACATGGCATCGGTTCTATCCCCTAGGAATCCCTTGCTTTCGACGTATTTCCTAATATTGGTTATCTAATTGATCTATTCTTGGACCATGAGAAATCCTAAATTAGTTTGACCCTAATCTCTCGTGCAACCAAACCCTAATCCCATATAGCAATTGCGTCGTATGACTGCATTATTAGGTATGATTCCCACTATTAGGTTTTATCCTAATCTAGAAAGTATGACAGGGACACTTTAGATCTCTCAGTGTGCACTCACCCCCTACAATTTAAGCCTTGATTTAGCATGACAAAGATCTCTTTACCTAATCATGCAATTTTTATATACAAAGTGGGCTCTCACACTATTAATTTGCAAGCATTAGGTACAATATAGATGGATTAAGCTTAAAAATAACTCAAAAGAAACCAATATTAAATAAAAGAAAGAAATAGTTACAAGTTCATCCCTAAGGTTCTAGAGTTTGAGGCATCATAGAAGGTTTAGTTTCTCATATTACGAAAACTTAACACAAGATCTAAAGAAGAGAGACATAAATAAATGTGATGGACTTCCCAAATTGATATAGTCCCGTCTTCAATCTCATTTGGGAAACCCTAGCTATAAGCGGAAAAATCACCAAAAAGTCATAGGATTGCGTTTGATGGCCTTTTTATAAACTTCAATTTTCTGAAACACGGGTGTGTTTGGGGCATGTTTATCTCTAAAATCTTCTAGAGTTGTTTGGTAGCGTTTCGGATAATTCCGAGATCAATGCGGCCCTAAACACGGGTAGAACAACCTTCATTATTCTTTAGGAACACCATTTCGTATTCGAGCAAATGAACTATGTTAGGTAATGCAGAAACCCAAATTCTAGAGTCAGCATGCCTTGAACATGAGTGCGTGTTCTTCTCTCAAGTAGTATGCTTTTTAGCTCTTTTTGCTCACGAATTGGCTCGATTTTCACTTCTTTTGTTCAGGGGCCTTGATTAGCTACCCATTGACAACTAAATACCTAGCGAGTACAAAAATAGAAATTCATGCGAAAAAGACTAGCAAAGTGCATGTAAATATGATATTAAAATATGTATGTTATGCACTTATTATATACCCCACACATTGCTTATCTTCAAGCAAGGAGAAGACGGAACATGGAAAGTAGATCAGTGTATAATCTCCGACCTCAAAAGTAGTTGGGAGTCTTTGGTGTCCGGGAAGACAATATTGAGTGCCATAAGGATTTTTAACAAAAGATAAGTTTCACCTCAAATATCAACCTCCCGCGCGTGTGTAAGACACCTCAGGTGGAGCTTCTCATTAACTTTCGAGGTCTAGCCAGGCTTATGCGGATCTTATTCAGCTAGCTAAACTCTTTTGACTCTTTTTATTTGGGTAGTAAGGTACGCATACATCCAGTGAGGTAGCTATTTCCCCTGGTAGGTCATCAAGTAAACATTTGTGATGCCCAAGATTCGACTACTCTAGAGCGGTTTTCATGCTTCAAAGATGATAGTTTTTTTTTTAACATTTTTTCTAGGCAAAAATGCATTTTTGGTCCCTGTACTATGAAAATGTTCAATCTGACCCACTATTACTTTGAGTTTAGGCAATTCACAGGTCCCTAGGGCTAGCGTGTAAGCGACCATCTAACATATGGTGAATACATGAATATTTTAATATGGCGTGGCGGTGGCGTGGCATCTTGGCGTGGCAAACATTAAAAAATTTAATATATTTTAATACTTATTACTGATGTGGCGGTTGACGTGGCATGCCATGTCATCATGCTGACGTGACATGCCATGTGGAAAAAAAATTTAAAAATAAAAAAATCAGAAAAAATAAGGGAAAATCAAGGAAAAAATTCTTGCATTTTTATATAGGATTTTATTTCTAAATCAAAATAATCAATATATTTTAAGAGAAATTGATTTTGTAAGGTGGTCTCAAGACACCATTTTTTAAATAATAATATAAATTTTTGTCACATTATTAACCACACATAGTAAAGTCTATGATTATTTAAGCACAATGTAAGTCTTGTGACATTATTAAGCAATAGGGTAAATTAATAGAGTAACTACTTAGATGGTGATGTGACATTTATTTTTTAAAAGAAAAAGTAAGTTTGGTTAGATGATTAATAAATAATGAAAGTTAGGATATCTTTTTAATGTTGGCGTGTCCATTATTTGTTGATTATTTTGATTTAGTATAAAATCTTGTATAAAAATGCAAGGATCTTTTCCCTGATTTTTCTAATTTTTAAATTTTTTTCCACCTTGACGTACTCTGCTGACATGATGACATGGCATGCCACGTCAGCTGCCACATCAACAATAAGTATTTAACATATTAAAATTTTTAATTTTTGCCACATCAGCATGCCACATCAGCCGCCACATCATATTAAAATATTCATTTATTATTATATACGGTTAGGCGCCGTATGCATTAAGGTTAAGTATTAATTACAAAAAATCTGAAAGTATAGGGGTCATATTGAACATTTTCAAAGTATAGGGACTAAAATGAACAAAATACTATAGTATAGGGATCAAAAATGCATTTTTGCCTTTTTATCTAATTTTCTGGTAAGGCATCTCTATTGGATCCAACTTTCCAGATTTTTTTTTTAAAAAAAAAATCAACTAATGGTCAAAACTAGCTATAATCCAAACCTAATCATATAAGTGATACTACAGTTAGGGTTTGTGCTTGAAGAATTGCGGGACGTCAAGTAAAGGTAAAACTACGTTATATGCGGTTTTGAAAAAATAACACTTAACATTAATATCCACTTAGCCTCAAAGAGGAATCCAAAATATTATTCGTCATAAATCATAAAAAGTCAATACTCATCATAAGCAATGTAGTCAATGATAGATCCCTCCCCCACACATGAATTATGCTTTGTGCCCTATGTATGAAATATGAAATGAATTAGATATGACATGCAAATGAAAAAAAAAAAATAGGAGAAAAATCGTGGTACTTTACTGAATGTGTGTGTGGTGATGTAGCTGCTCCTTGTAGCATTGGTCCCTGTCCATGTTTCAAAGTTTGATAAATCTAGTTCTTTCTAAGAACCATCAAGAACACACAGTTAAAATAGATAATCTACTAACATAACCAAATTTATACATGTGAAAATAGAAAAAAAAAAGAATAAAGAAAAAGTACAAAAGTGGTAATGGAAAAAAAGAAGTAGATAAGCTTCTCATGGGCACTCCTCGTCATATCCTGCTTCCTCGAAGTCATCATCCGCCCCACTATCTCTCGATGCTTACTTTTGCTTATAGTGGAAGAGAGGATATATATAGATCCCAAAGTGGTGATGGGCGGATGAGGGGCTGGTCGACACCTACTCTGGAAGGCTAGCTGCGTCGGTTGGTGGCTATGCTTTGGAGTTGGTGATGGTGTTATCTTTGGGCCACCTTTCGGTACATTTTGTAGGGTTATGTGGCTCGCCGGGGTTACAACTCGTAGATGATGCCCGTCTTTATGCATTATGGCTTGTAGCATCCCCATGGTGCCGCGAGTATCTATGGTGATTAGGAGTGAGCCTCCAGCCATCTTCATCACTTACTTGAGTCGCGGACCACAGCCTTGAGACCCATCCCTTTATCAAGTCATTATGATGTATGGGCCCATGAAAAATGACCTTGATCGACATCACATGCGCACAGTGCGCGACCAAAGTGAAGCGACCACATGACCCTAGGTGGAGGCGGGGAACCCATCCGCCATACTCAAGCGGGAATAGAAAATCTCTTGAGCTCACTACTACGGTGTTGCCTCCCTTCCTTGTGATGGAAAGACTTAAGATAGGTACATATGTATCTAAGGCGAGGAGGCGAGGTGATGATGCCTTAGATTGATTGAACCGTTATATGATGGGGTGTTGAGCGGTGTCGACATATCTCCCTAGGACTGCGCCTAACAATGGCGGATCTCCGAGCTTGTTGTACTCCGTCGTCCAGGTGAACTCCCTGCGTCATAGAAATTTTGGGCGGGATATTGAACATCGTATATGTCACGGTACATGCGGCCAGCTGGAACTAGATCTAGCTGGCTTCGGTGCGGAGATAACCCTTGATGTTGTGCGAGGGGTCAGCGGGATCTCAGATATGAGCTCGCGGTAGGCCATCTCATTAATAGTCAATAGTTGTCCCCATGTTTCCACCGCAAGGTATTGTCGAACCTCTACGGCGAGACCCACGTCCTCCAATACGTTCTAGTCGATAGTGCCAGTCTCTCAAAACCGTCGTGTGGTCAGGCGTTCGTAGCGGTCGTTCTGCGTCAACGGTATGAAAGTGGGCTCCGGTGGTGCTTGGGAGCTACCTTCTCCTCTTTGCCTTTTTGGTAGCTTCTTGGCTAATCTCTTCCACTTGTTAAATTCGCCGTGATTGTAGCCGATTGTGGAGGATGAAATTTTGTGGCGCCAAGGTGAACAAGGGCATGTTACTCGAAAATCTTGAGATGTCAGTGAACAAGGGCATGCTTATTTGGAAAGGATAGAAGAAGTTAAAAGGTGAATCCAGGTGAAATGGGACAAAAATCAAGAGGAGACACCGGAGATTTTGGGGATTGGGAGGAGATGCTTGGCGAGGGGTATGCGGGTGGAGATTTGGAAGTAGAAAAATAAGAAATTTGGTGCTTGAATTGGATTTAGAAGCCCTAGTTTTGTAGTTATTCGGGTTAAATATGGGTTGAACAAAGGGCTGAGTTTAGCTTAGGTGTTAAGGAAAACATGCACATGTTGGGGGAACATGATGTGCTCGTGTTTATCTCTTTATTTTGTGAAATCGCGCTCACAGAGTGAACAAGCCCGTGTTCGGAGCCCTCAAACTGTAGTGTTCTTGGGAACACCCTAAATACAACCTTGTTGAGGTCGTGTTTCCTCCACCCTGCATATTTTTGTTTCTCCCGAGAGTTACACAAGCAGGAATACGACTATGATCAGCCCGTGTTTGTCTCTATTAGTTACCTAATTCTAAATTAGAAATAAATTCATACTCACCAAATTGTCATGGGTATTGTGAGCTTGATCAGCGAGAATCAGTAAGTGAGGTTGATCCACTCCTTTTTTTATTTAGGTTTAGTCTTCTTCCTCCACTTATTCCTCTTCTTTGTAGGGGGAGCTAACTTTGCTTTTTTCAAGGCCTTATGCCTCCTCGTTATACACCCAAGGTGGTGGTTTAATCTTGAATACGTCTTCCAATTGGTCCTTTAATAGTTCATCCTATATAAAATCAGTAATACACTCATCAATATGATCAACAAAATAATAGTAATTATAAAATCCCATAGAGTGTCGCATAGTTTCTTGGAGTCTAAATTCGACTTCCTCATCTGTCCATCCATGATATCGAGCGATTAGCTTGTCGCGATTTTTAGGAAATGGTGCGATGCCGCATACGAGGTGTGCAACATATCTCTCGCAAGTATCTGAGATTAGATCAAGTATTAAATTACCTTAAGGTAAGGTTGTCGAATCTACATGGAATGAACCACTAAACCTAACTATCCTCTGTTATCTAGTCTAGACCATGGAGGGTATTGTGGTAATCAATCTAATTATCCTAAAGAATGAACTAACAGAAACAGATGTTAGATTGTGAGTATCCAGAGATGAGACATGGCACCTCGGATCATAATCCCTTTAGGAAGCCCTTGCTGATGATTGACTTCCTAATAACCACATAAATTGTGAGGTTATCTGGAGACTTGCTCTTGGAGGGTGTGAGAGAATACACCTATTTAGTGCAATACCCGATGTCTCGGTGTGCTAATCACACCCTATCATTTGTGCCTAGCTAAGACCTAAAAATATATGGAGTCTAGGCTAAGCAATAATAACCACACAAATCGGCAGCATAAACACTCATTATGTTGTACTGCAACCTAACATGGTGTATGATCCAGGCCTCTTGCACATATAACCACAAAAACCACAAGCATGAACACACCCAACATCTATGTCTCGCTACAATCTATCTAGATGAATCCCTGGGCTAATGCAATATTCTAACAGTCTTAAATCATCCGCATCAACACCGAGGGTCTTTGGATGCTCCTATCTACTAGTATAGATGACTCGAGACCTATGCATGAAAAACTACACATGGATATCGAGAAAAATAAAAACTCTTGGCTAATACAATAATACTAACTACATGACTATAGAAAGTATAACAATATTATGCTAATGCTATCCCCTAAGGAAATAGATGATCCGGGCTTATGCAAGTGAAACCATATACAGTTGTAAACCACGGACAATCGAATGCTAATCAAAGAATCATTAATAAAGCAAAATCAAATCATATTAGAAAATCAATTAACAAGTTCATCCCTAGGATTTTATGTATGCGAGGCACCGTAGAGTTTAGCCTCTCATGCTATAGAATACCATAACTAAGATACAAGACCTATAAAGATAGACATAAAAATCTTTCCTAGATTATCTCCTCTGCCCTCAGCTCTTCCCTAGAACCTTAGCCACCGCAATAAGAATTGCCCAAGACTGCTTCGCCAAAAGTTGATCCTGAGCCCCCGCCCAAAAATGATCAATATGTTGATGTCATGAGGTTTATATAGCTGGGAAAAGATGAAACATGACGTACTTGGGCCGTATTTATCCTATATTTATCTTTGGATAACTTAGGATAATGTTGGGATTAAGTTAGCAGCGTTTTCGGGTAAGCCGCGACCGTGTTGATACGGAAACGCGGTCGTGCTCTTTTCAACTCTACTTGTGATCTTCATCAAGCGTTGATCGGATGACCAAGTCAACTTAGATTGACATGAAATTTTAAATGTGTGTTCCTAACTCCTTTTTCTTCAATCTGAGCGATTGGAGATTTGATTTGGAGTCCTATATCTCTTGGAATAAATTCCGGAACCTTGTAGCTTGTTCATAGATTTTAGCTTCAAGAAGCAAGGGCGTGTTTAGCATATGCATGCTTGTGCAACATGTTTTGGCGCATTTTGAGTATAGAGACTTTACGGGCAGGAACACAGCCTTGCTTAAGGCCATGAACATCTTTGTAAAGGCATTTTTAAATTTGGTTTCATGCGTGGTTTTGTCCCATTTCTCTCCTCCTTTTGTTTTAGTACCTATTTACTTGTCAATCTGCGAACATACCCAAAAGAGCACAAAAATAGAGAAATAGATGCAAGAAACAAGATAAGTGCATGTAAATATGATAAGAAAAATATGCATAATTTTGCACTTATCACCAGCATAAACACTCATTGTGTTGCACTACTACCTAACTAGGTACATGATTTGGGGCTCTTGCACATGCAACCACAGAAACCACAAGCATAAGCATATCTAGATGATTAACAAGAACTATTAATAAAGAGGCAACCTATATAAAAAGAAAGTCAAGAACAAGTTCATCTTAGAGTTCATTTGTCTGAGGCACCACAAAATGTTTAGCCTCTTGTACTATGAAAAGCCATAACATGGATACAAAGAGGAAGACATAAATGAAAGCATATAATACTCCCTAATCATGATGTCTCCTCCATGCCTTTAATCTTCTCCAAGAAACCCTAGCATACGTCATTTGCGAATCACCCAAGGCTGATCCCATGAAAAGTTATCAATTATGGTAAATTCGACGACTATTTATAGGTTTCAATTCAGTAAAGTATAAGCGTTCTGATCTTTTGCATGCCTGTGCAGATTTCCCGCGACATGGTTTAATGGGTTTTCAAAATCTAGAGAGTTTCACGGGCAGATACATGCCCGTGCTCTTCAGATGTATAGTTGTGTACTTCTCCACAAGAGCCCTTTTTAACTCCTTTCACCTTGGATTGTCCTATTTTATGTTCTTTTCACTCTGGGTACCTATTTACTTGTTCAATCACACAAGCATACCCAAAGGAGCACAAAAATAGAGAAATTGATGCAAGGAAGATGGTATAAATGCATGTAAATATGGTAGGAATATATGTGTAATCATGTACTTACCATGGTCTCCCAAGGATGAGAGGCACTTCTACTTGATCCTCCAGGTCTAATATGATGAAGTCCACCGAGAAGATTAACATGTCCACTTTCACTAGCACATCCTCAGTGATGCCTTGAGGGTGTCAAATTGACTTGTCAGCCATCTGAAGTGTCACTTTGGTCGGGTTTGGTTTTTCGAGCCCTAGTTTTTGTGGCCTTGAGGCGGGGTAGTGATTAAACTGCGAGTGGTGGTAAACAAGGGGGATTGATAAGAGAGCAAGAAAAATGGAGGACAAATAGAGAAGAAAAATCTCTGAAACTTTTAAAAGAAAAATATAACTCAATAATCAATGAATAAAATTCAACCCACAAACCGGGTTTAAATAGCTAAAAAAAATAACCTAGATAACCTAGAAATTCTATCTTCTTATCCAAATTTGCCCAAATCGACAAATTTTGGTCAAATAGAAAAATCTATGTAATTATAAAATAACTAAAAAAAGCAGATAACTCTTAAAAATCTGAGTTCAAATCGGGTTCATATCCTATCCTAAATTAAGCATCACGAGTATTGCAAAAATTGAAAAAAACATGAAAAACAAAGAAATGGCCAGGGAAAGCGATTGGAATTTAAGGATGAAGAAAGGGTCCGTCTTGGCGTCGGAGACAAGCTTTACGAATTGGGATTGACATAGCAGATCAATATTGGTAGCCAAAGTTATAACCAAAATACGAAAGCGTGTCCAAAGTGCTCCCCGATTCAGGCTTGGTGGATCACCTTTTGCCTTTATGTAGGTCTGCCAGAGTCGTGGTATGCCAAAGCTCTCATGGTGTATGTCGGATAGCTTCGGCATGCGTCGACTCGAGCTATCTTGCATCATTTTGGAGGATTTTATATGACATGAGGTTAATGCTTTGCTCAATGTTGGCGGTGCTTTTTAGCAGTCTAACAACCCTCAATGGTGCATGGAATTATAAAACTCCTTAGATTCTTTTCTTTCTTTGGGAGTTTGTTGGTGAGAACGGTGAACACTCCTCCGCGTAGTGTCGCCATGGATACTTCTTCCAACTTCCTCTAATTTGTGAGCAACTCCTTCAAGAACTTGGCGTACTTTGACATGCAGTGAAAGTGCTTCCACAAATGGAATATTGATGTGCAATACCTTGAAAATCTCCAAAAATTTGGTAAATTGCTCCTCTTGCGATCTTTTCTTAACCTTGGCGGTGAGAGTAACTTGAGTTTGTATTTGGGTACCTTGGGTACTTCTTTCTCCTTGCATATGGGCCGAATTCTCTAGAACATTTGACTCCTTTTCTTGATTTTTGCTCTCCTTCTTCTCGGTTGGGGCATCTTCACAGACCTTAGCTTGTAGTGGAGGTAACTCCATCTCATTTCTAAGAGTGATTGCCTTGATTAATTCTCTTAAGATTAGCCTATGTGATCTCAAAGAAGCCTAACGGTCGTTCGTCCAAATACTTAGGGATTTGAGCAACTTGATACTCAAGATTCTTCAACAATGCACACTAGTTTCTCATGATCTTCTTGTGACTTTTGTAGGCGTTCATTGTTGGCTCGAATATATTGTGCGATCATGCTCTCCAAGTTTGACTCCTTCTTCTCATGCGATAGGTCTTTGAAAACCACGGTGGTTTGACTTGGCGAATGCCCTTGATTCAACCCTGGGGTGCTCCATGAAAAGTTCGGGTGGTTACTCCACTCGGGGTTGTATGTTCTGACTGCTCACAAAATCAACTTGTTCGATAAGTCCAGTGGCTTCTGAGGATGAACATATAGGGTATGGCTGACTCCCACATGTTATGCAATTCATCATATGGTGCACATTTGCGAAGATCAAAGTCGTTTAAGTGTTAGTAAATTGTATCTACTTTCGAGGTTATCGCGGTTGACAATGTCACACCCCGATCCGAATCTCGGGACCTCATGCACATACCCAGACCGGCCTTACCCAAGTGGAGACGGGCTCCTCTCGGATACAAGGCCTAGTAATCATGAACAGATAACATTATTTCCATTAATAACAATGAGTTACACAGCGGAAATTAAAAACTTAAAAGTACAAGTCATGGCCCTACCAAGGTCCCAAACAAAATACAATGGTTCTCACAAAAACTTTGTGCTCTTCGAACCTCTACACGTAGCTCCTGTATTTGTACCCACTATTCCTTTAATCCTGAAAAAAAGGAAATCAAGAAGAATGAGCTTTAGAAAGGAAAGCTCAGTAAGTTCCCCGCAGGGATCTCAAGAAAGCCAGTCAATAAGTAATATAAGCAACAAGCATAAATGCAAACAACCGGGACTACGCCTGTAGAATCAAGAACCTAGGAGTCTTTCAAAAAAAAATAATAAACAATCAAAGAAAGGACTCCTAGTCTTAAGCACTGGCCCTCAGGCCCGGAACGAAATTCCAAGAATCAATGCCACCAAAATTTTCAGTAAGCCCCCAGCCTCTGCTGGAAATCGACCTCGGACGATTATCGGTAGTGCCACCTCTCTTATGTATCAACACGGTCAGTGTATTGTCCAGGTGACAGGTTGGACCGCCAGAGTATCCTCTCCCCGGCACTGAACCATCAGAGACGCCTGGGTGTCCTCGACCACAGGCAGCTCCACTCTCAGCTTGAGCATTTGCTCCAGCTGAGCAGAGAAAAGCGAACCCGTCAGGAACCGCAGCTTACCGGCCCGGCACCACGAGACCATGTATCCCGCGGTCAAATTAATGCGACTTACAGGCGGCGTGTCCAACGAGCATAACAAAGTAATAAAAGCACTCTACTCTAGCTCTCAGCCATACCGCATTACAAAGGAAGAAAAACAAGCAAACATAGAGTACGTGCATGCATCCAATACTTGAAGTTCAATAGCACATGCTAAAAGAAATAGCATTAACAAACACAAAGAAAACCCAAAAGATGAAGTGGGAATGTGAAGGTAACTTACTTCTAAAATCCGCATAATCACGGTGTTCCATGGAATATCCTCTGGCGCATCCACAGCGATATCAGCAAACACAAATCAACCCTCAAGACATGCACTGCGTGTAAAAGTCGGGTTGGTACTTGCTACTATAATGCAAGTTCACTAAATGGACCCGGCCTATTATCAAACCTAAGCTCATCCAGTCCCAACTAATTAACCACTTAATTAACTAAATGATTACCTTAATTAATCCCACAAATTATATTGGGTTGATCCCTTTATTATTATTATTAGCCCATCGGGCTGGCCCACTTCCATCTAAAACAAACCCAAAATTATCCCCTTTAACTAAGTCAATTTAATTGACTAAATCTCCCAACCCTTAATTTACAAAATTTAACTAACTCAATTCAACCCATCTTCAACTCATTTAAGCCCAAACTGGCCCAAAGGCCCAACTAACAAATCCAACCCCTATACATTCATTGAACCTAAATCAATTGATTCAATCTATATCTTTTTAAACTAAACCCAATTCATTATTTTACTCCAATCTTTGATAGCCTACATCTTCAGCTCCAACACACATACTCATTAATAAAACTCACAGCCACACACTCACATGATTAAAATTTAGACATCATGCAATGCATTTGAGACTACACTAACCTTTCAAAACCATCTAACAATTAATGCATGCATACTTGAAGGAACCCATGCATCATCTTCACTACCATCCTTAAATAGCCTTTTTATTCAAAACCCAATCTACTCATGCCCAGATAACTTCAAACAAGGCTATCAAACTCATCCCATGACTTTTAGAAAATCAACAAACTATATGCACCACATTAACAATTGAACATTCACACACATAGAGTTAATAGAAGATCCTAACAATCAGACTCCCTCTCTCACTCTTACCTTTTATCAATGAATTTAACCTCTCACACATGATCATAATAACCCTCTGCAACATCTCAACAGAAATTATCATCCACAAGATCTCATCAAAGAACATGTTGTTCATAGGCATGCATACAAACCTTAAACTCAAACTCAATCCAAATAAACTATACTCTCAAATCCAACCATGAAACCTAGTAGCTAAACATTGCAACCCAACCATTCATCACTAACTTGAAACGTCAAGTTTTCATACGTGCATGCAGGTCATGGATCTATTATCCAAGGTTCTTAAGATGCTGTTCATCTCACCTTATCATGCCAGATTAAAACAGAAAATAAAAACCATCACTAAATCATCACTAAAACCCATGCAAATAGATCAATAGTTCTATTATTTCTCTTCCCACCAAGAACCTTATTTTCTATTCATGCACATGCATCCAGAATCCATGACAAGGCTTCTAACTTGAGTTTCTGTCTTCTCTACAGGCAAGGTGATGGTCGGGAGACGGTGGCGACGCAGCAGTACTCCTCTTCTTTCCTCCTTCTCTGGTGAAGCCAAGATGAGAGGCAGCGGCCCCGCCCTCCCTCTGCTTATATAATGCTGGGGAAATCTTATCTCGAATCTTATGAGGTCTTTTCCGATCGGGTTTAAAAGAAAATTTGAAGCCCGTTTGGAGCTAATCAAATCACGCGTAGGGAACAGTTACTCGGCGACGGCGCGACGTCTGCAGCGGCAAGCGTCTGCGGCCCACACTCCTTTTAAACCCCGACGTTTTATCTCAGTCGTCAGATGATCATAACAGAACTGGTATCGCAATCTCGTCCGTTCATCCATGGCGGATCATGCACGTGCATGGCTGCTGTGATGACTTTCACGAGTAGCCCCCCGGTCTTTTGATTAATCAAAGCAGTTAAATGAGGATGCAAAAATTATGTTTAAGTCCCTTGAGTTTTATAAACTTACACCTAGGTCCCTGATTCAGAGAAAGACCCATTATTCTTTAGTCCCTGATCTTATCCGCAATTTCCATTAGATCTTTAATGACTTGATTAATTTAGATTACGGAAGTAATTATTTTAAGTTCCTCTTCTAGATTCTTAATTCCTCTCCTTATCTCATCAATTAGTTAAAGAGATATCCGTTAATTTAGATAAATACAAAATTTGATTTTAACTTCATTTCTTAACTACAAACAAGATAAAATTTTTAAATACTTTTAATCTTTAAGATCTGAAATCTATTCATATCAAATAAAAGAAACAACTAGAATCTTTATTCCACATATAAATTTAACTAAACATCTTTGGGAGACTCTCCCTTATTTTCTAACAATTATGAAATTAAGTAAAACTAATAACCACGAAACTCTAAAAATACCACAGGCTTCACAGGACAATCGTCCACTTCATAAACTCTTACTTGCTATTTGGTTTTGTTCCTCTTGAAACTCCACTGGTACCCATTGGTTTCCATCTATTTGATCAATATATGGGCTGCTCCGGGGTGCTTAGTGCAAAGGGACCCACCAGCTGGGCATCTAGCATTTGTTTTGTAGCTAGAATCAGTCCACTATAAAAGATCTGGACCTGTATCTAGTTCACGATTCTGTGTTGTGAACACTGCCTGAATATCTCCTTGTATCTCTCTCATGTGTCATAAAGCGTCTCCGACTCCATTTTATGCGTAAGAAGAGATATACATGCGAAGCTTAAGTGATCTTGGTTGGTGGAAAGTTTCTCATGAGGAATTTCTCAGCCAACTATGTCCATGTGGTGATGGAACCTTGAGATAGCGAGTTCAACCACTGTTTGGCCCTACCTTTGACTATAAAGGGAAAAAGTCTGAGGCGAATTGCATCAATGGGCACTCTGCCCACTTTAATAGTATCGCAGATCTCCAAGAAGCTTATCAAATGTGTGTATGGGTCCTCATCTTGGAAACCATCGAATTGGCATGTCTGTTCGACCATCTGTATCGCTTTGGGCTTCAACTTGAAGTTATTTGCCATAATCGGAGGTGGGTTAATGCTTAACCCGACCCCATCAAAATTTAGCTTAGCAAAATCTGAGATTGATTAGGCTAGTGCTGCTATTGCTTTCGGTTGATCAACTTCTGCACTACTCTCCACTGTTACGGTCTTTTTAAGAATAATTTCTCTCAATTTCCCATGGAGGTTACACTCAAAGTCTAGATCAGGTACTTCTAATGGATATGAGGAGTTTCTGGTGATGCACAAGTATCTTCAATAGAAAAAAAAAAAAACAAAGTTAGACCTCAAATTAAAAGAATAAAAGAATAAAATTAAAAGAATACAACTAAAAATAAAACTAAGATGGCTAGAGTAATAGAATCCTAATGTTCGTAGAATGTAAGTCCAAGGCAACGGCACCAAAAACTTGATGTGTTGCTCCTGTAAGTATACGGAGTCACTGGTGGTCAAATCCATAGGGATCGGCTCTACTAGTACTAGTTTTCCCTCTATTAACTAACCTAAAAATATGGGTGGTAATCTAATTCTAGGTAAGAAATCTAAAGAAAGACTAAAAGGTGAACAATTGCTTAAAATCTAGAGTAGCTATCTAATTGATCTATTCTTAGGCCGAGAGGAATCCTAAATTATTTTAACCCACGATCTCATTATAACCAAACCCTAATCCCATATAAGCGACTTACGTCAT
Source organism: Dioscorea zingiberensis (assembly GCA_026586065.1). Lineage (NCBI taxonomy): Eukaryota > Viridiplantae > Streptophyta > Magnoliopsida > Dioscoreales > Dioscoreaceae > Dioscorea > Dioscorea zingiberensis. Next base: position 22,640,290 of record CM048823.1, read on the forward strand.
ACCTCTTGCATTATTAAGTATGATTCCCACTATTATCTTTTATTCCTAATCCGAAATGGTGACACACGTACCCCGATCTCTCGATGTGCACTCATCCCTACCATCTAAGCCTTGATCTAGTATAGACGAGATCTCTCTACCTAATCATGCAATTCTGATATACGAATTGAGGCTCTAACACTAGCAATTTGCAAGCATAAAGTACAGATAGATGGTTCACAAGAATAAATCAAAAGAAACCAATATCAAATAAAGAAAAGAAATAGTCACAAGTTTATCCTAAGGTTCTAGTGTTTGAGGCACCACAAAAGGTTTAGCCTTTCATACAATGAAAATGTAACACAAAATCTAAGGAGGAAGACATAAAGAAAAGTAATGGACTTCCCAGATTGATATATTCCCCGTCTTCAATCTCCGCCGAAACCCTAGCTGTTAATGGAACAATTGGCAAAAAGTCCCCTGCTAAGTTGAATCTGACGACCTTTTATAGACTTCAATTTTACGAAACACGGGCGTGTTAGGGGCCTGTTTATCTATGGAATCTTCTGGAGTTGTTTCGGCACATTTTCAGATAATCCCGAGATCAACACGGCCTGAATACGGGCAGAACATGCCTAGGTTCTTTAGGAACATACCCATGTTCTAAGTAGATGAACCGTGTTCGTCTGAAAGCCTAACTATAGAGTCAACAAGCCTTGAACACGGCCGTATTTAGGTTGTGTTCTTCTCTGGAGTATGCTTTTTCTGCTCTTTTTACTCTGAATTGGCTCGATTTTTGCTTGTTTTTGTTACGAGGTCACATTTACTGTCTATTGATAACAAAATACCCAATAGAGGCACAAAATAGAAATTCATGTGAAAATATGAGCAAAGTGCATGTAAATATGATATGAAAATATGTATGGTTATGCACTTATAAATGACTATCGTAAGAAGGGGCGAAGAGGTTGCTCCATTTTGAGCAACACCCGGGCCATCTTAACCTTAACTTAAGAACTCCTTGAGAGCTGGCTTAAGGTCGTATCGAGGAAACCGGGGAGCGGCCGAGATATATTACTCACCGCGATCTCTTTCTTCTTCATCCCTAAGATTCTTGATGCCCTACTCTCAGCCGAATTTGGATGCCCTCTATCAAGACAATCGACACCTCGGATCGAGTAGACCACCTTAAGTCTTTCAAGAACCACGATCTTTGTTTCATAGAGCTCAGGATGACATATATGCAGTGCATTCCCAACCACCTTGTGAAGTGTAGCTAGATATGGTTCACAAGCCTCCCCGAAGTCCATCTCCTCCTTTGAAGAATTTGAGCAAGCTCTTCATTAATACTATTAGCAACAAGAAATAGAGATCTTCTGTGTTTCGCTCCCCTGCTCTTTCTTCCTTAAATTTCGGTGAAATGGACAAATAAACTATTCCCTTTAGATTATCTCAATGTTAGAGGTTTAATTGGTCATCAAAGGATTATGGAGTTTGCTTCATGTTTGTCTATCGGCCGCTTTGACGATGAAGAAATAATTTTCTCCCTGTTTAATATTCATCCTATATAAAAGTGCACGCACTTAAAGACTTAGGTAAAGTAAGGCACATACTAGAGGACATAACTTGAATGACAAGTTTGGAAACTAGTCCTTATGGACATAGGCAGGAGAGGTGTTAAAAGCGTCAAGTCATGAAAAAAATAATTAATATTTTTCCTTATGCAAAATTTTCAAATACAAAATTTTGAGGAAAATAGATAACAACAAAATCTATAAAAAATTAAGAAGCGAGGTATGACTTCTTTTGTTTATTTTTTTTTTTAATGTGAAGGTTGGATATGTTAACGCATTTTTTTTAATATGTTGCATTTTTATTAATGTGATGCATTTCTATTTCCTTGCATTTCTTTTAGTTATGGATCGAAGACAACTTGCTGCGTTTTTGTTTATTGCAGATGAAATGGAATTATAAGCATATTGCATGTGTTGTTCATTAGTTGTCCTCATGTATATCTATGCTTCATGGCATTATGAGCACTTACATCTTGGTAATCGACATTTTGATAGAAAGACGACATCGATAGCCTTTGTCAATAGTTTGTTGACACGTAGTATCCAATATTCTGTTAGTCAACTCACATTATGGATAGGAGGACCTTTGTTGTGTTATGTGAACTATTGCATCTTGATGGACATGTTAGAAGAATAGTTTGGTTACTGTGGAGGAACAAGTTTGTATGTTTCTGCATATACTTGCTCACCACGTAAAAAACTGTACAATAATATCAAGGTTTTAGAGGTCGGGTATGACAATTAGTAGATATTTTAACTTGGAAATGAAGGGAGTTTTATTGTTACATGGAGAAGCATCCAGACCCTATCCCACAAAATTGCACGGATGATAGATGGAAATATTTTAAGGTATGTACTATAATTAGTTTAAACATCACCAATTAATTAACAGGTTAATTAAGTGTCTCATCCTAATATATGTGTATTTTTTTTTTTATGAATTAGAATTGTTTGGGACCCCTAGATAAGACATATATTAAGAGGTCGGGATTATAGAAGTCAATAAGTCAAGGTGCAGAACAAGGAAGGTTGATATTGCCACAAATGTGCTAGGTGTGTATAAGCTGAAATATAAAATTCATATTTTTGTATTTGCACAGTTGAGAAGGTTCTGCATCCAACTCAAGAGTATTACATGATGTAATTAGTAGGCCAAATGGATTAAGAGTCCCTAATGGTAAGATTTACAAAATGTCCAAGCTAAATAGTAATTAGTTACCCAAAAAATAACCCTAATTAAATATACATTTGCATGTATAGGTTGTTATTATCTTGTGGATCACGGGATAAACAAATGGTGAAGGATTTCTTGCTCCATACAATGGAACAAGATATCATCTTTTCGAATGGAGAGATGGTTATACACCCTCAAACCATGAAGAAAATTTAATATGAAATATATGTATGCCACGAGAATGTAATAGAAAGTAGTTTTGGAGTTCTTAAAATGCGTTGGACAATTTTGAGAAGTCCCCCATTATATCCTATTAAAACACAAATTCGAATCATTTCTACACATTGTCTCATTCATAATCTAATTAGGAGAGATGTCGATTGATCCAATTGAAATACAGTTTAATATGAACCAGTTCATTGGAAATTAAGAGATGAAGAACCTGTTGGATTAGTTGCTTCTCCAGATAAGTGGACTGCATTTCGAGATGAGCCAGCAAAATCTATGTTTGATGCATAGAGAGGTTGATAAATATTTTGAATTTCTCCCAAAATAACACTATATTTTGGTATTTGATTGTAATTGATCCAACTTATGAACACAATGTTTACCTTCTTTGTGATGTTTATAAACATTATTATGATTACATGATTTATTAATAAAAGCCATATTTGAATTTATGCTTATTATACTTTGTTACAAACTTATGCATTTTATGTAATGCTTCATTTGCATAGCAATGGAAGTTGGGGGTACCAGTAAGAAAGGGAGCATGCGTGTTTGGACTAGAGAGGAGGAAGAAGTATTGCTAATTATTTTAGAAGATGTGGTGTCACGCGTCATTGAACAACATTGTGATACTGTTCATTCAAATCTGGGATAATAATAATGATTGAGAAGAAATTGTGTGACATATGCCCTAATTCAAACTTGAAGATTAATCCACATATTGAGTCGAAGCTGAAAATTTGGATATATATATATATATATATATATATATATATATATATATATATATATATATATATAGCATAGTCTATGACAACATATGTCCAGGTTCCGTTTGTTATTATAACTATGATTTCTTGTTTTTCTTTTTACAATTGCATTTTTTTTCATATTTTATTGAATAATTTTGGTTCCTTATGTATATATAGAGCAACATAAGTGCAGAAGGATGGAGAAATAAACCTTTTTCATATATATGAAAGGCTTGCCAACATAATTGGGAAAGATTGGGCAACTTGGATTAGAGCACAAACACCAGTTGATATGGTTGAACATTTGAATATGGAGAATGAAATTAAATATATTCTAGATGCACCATCTCTAATGTCAGTCGATTAGAACTCTCAACCTGCTACATCATCATATTCAATTGGTAGAAAGAGAATAAGAGCAAAGGATGATATAGTAAAAAGCTTCAGTGAGGTTGCATCTCAGCCGTTCAAGAGCTTTGCTGAGAAATTTGACATGTCTTAAGTGAATTATACTACACATTTAGTAGAAGAGCTTAATAGGTTAGGTTTTTCAGTGCATGACAACTTAAAATTATCAAAGGTAATGAGATTTGACTCTTCAAATGTTGAGATCTTCAAGATAATTGGCAGTGATATGTAATTTGCTTTTAAGTAGAATTGTGGAATACTACAAGACCTAATTTCATGCTATATGTTGGTGTTGAATTGGATGTTGACATATGTTCATGTATTATCTCTATTTAGTTTGAGGACATGTAATCGATATTTTAATATTATTTGCATTTTATTTTATGTTTGACGTTGTTTGGCATTATGCTATATGAAGAAAATATTAATGGCTAAAAAAGAAGTACATTTTGTATTTAAGGGCAGGCAACCTGGAATTTATAATTCATTGCCTAAAAGTCGAGGAACAAGTGGATTTTAAAACAATTTGTATGCAGTAATTCCCAACTTATGAAGGAATTGAAGTTGAATATGTTGACTATTGGAACAATATTTGAAGAAACATTTGACACAAATAATAACTTAAAATAAATATTATAAAAAACTTACAAACTAATTTGTAATATAGATAAATTAATAACTTAAAAATAAATATTAAAATTTATATATTAAACTATAAATAGTAAAATAGTCCTATCCGACGTTCACAAAACACAGAATTTCTAATCCAGTTTTCTAATTTGGCGCTACCAAGCACTAGACAACATAATATTATCCCATCCTATCCTATCACATCTAATCCAAAATAATAATCCTATCATATCCTGCCTACCAAACATGACCTGACAGTATAACATGAACTATGGTAATCCAACGCTGGGAACCCAAATGCTTGGATGATTGTCCTACCAAAGTTTTAATCATGAAATCAGCCTCACGATTAATGTTATGTTAGTCAAATTGGCAAAATCTTTGCATGATGTATCTATGTTCCATGCTTCAACTATATAACATTATGTTAGAATGTTCAAAGGCCATGAAGAAAAAGGAACATAAACTAATAGCTCCTTTCACCTCAAAAGCCCTTGTCTAGACTGAATTTACATGGTTTAACCTTCTCTTAGGAAGAAGAGCCCAGACACAAGATTTTATGTCATTATTAGCAATAATCTTCCTTCAGCTTTTTAGTCCAGTGACTACTTTCATTAAACCAAAATATAAAAGAAAATCAACATAAAAAGCATGTTATTTAGAGATCTAGGAGTGCAGCGATTAAACATCATAAGCAACAACTTTTATGAAAAATATATATCCACAAGGAGGTAATAATCAAATAACATATATTAGAAGTAAATTTTAAAGCACAGGAAGAAAATATGGAAATTTTTATTAAAAAAATAGCTTCTACTATCACGTGATAAAGAAAGCGTTCACTATTGTGACTATTTTAATACTAAGCACAAAAACATCAATAAACTCAAGTGCACATGCCGAACAAGTAATATAATATTAAGGAGAGTAGAGCCCAAAAGGAATTGGTGTAAATTCTAGATGAGTACCAACTTATGTCAAGCTTGTATTGTCCAATTCTAAAATCAAATTGTTTATATATAAATAATATAACATATGCCCTACTAGAACCCAAATCCCAATTTAAATTAAATTCAAATATATCTTAATCTTAATGTTGATATATTTAGAATTAAAATTTAAATGTCCTAATCTTAATTGATTTAAGATTCCCTCTTCAAATAAATTATACCAAAATTGCCCTTGAAAACATATCTCGAGGCAACATGAAAAATACCAAAATTGCCCCTGAGAACACATATCTCGAGGCAACATGGCAAATACCGAAATTGCCCCCGAGACCATATCTCGAGGCAACATGGCAAATACCGAAATTGCCCCCGAGACCATATCTCGAGGTAATCTCAAACCTCAAGATAGCCGGAACACATATCTCGAGGCGATCGGAGAAAAAATGCAAATCCCGAGGTACCTAAACACGAATCTCGAGGCAAAAAATATATTAAAAAAAAATCATTTTAAAATTTAATTTAATTAAATTTCTTGATTAATTAAAATTTAATTAAATTTGATCCTATCCTATCTGTTGAGAAGTTACGAGAGTTGTGATTTCTCGGTGATCTCTCGGGAAGGAATTCTTTTTGGATGGATAAGAATGAAAAATATTTTAAAAAAGGGAGGCCAGACAGAAAGAGGGGCCTTTGTCTTTTTTCTCCTTTGTCTTCTCGGATAGCTCCCGGGATCCCTTTGAAGAATACCTGCAGAGAAGGAAGACAGAAAAAAAAAGGTGATGTTTCTATAGCTAATATTATAGATATGTAATAAAAGCCTTAGAACCCCTCCCGTTTTTTTATTTTTTTATTTTCTTCGGCCTTGAAGCTTCAAAGGGGCCATAAGTAAACTTAGTTCTGAGGAGAGTGAGGATGGGGAGTCATAAGCAGAAAAAAAAAGAGTGATATATGTTATTTAATATATATATTATAAAAATAATATATATATATATATATATATAAGGAGTTCTCCTTCTCCGCGCCTCTGCCTCCCGCCGCTGAAACCCTCCACTTCATCGCCGTTCAAGCTATTGGAGAAACCCCCAGATCTAGCCGCCACCGTGTCCCTGAAGGAAAATTTCACCGCCACCGCCGTCCCTGTGAGGGTCCATGTCTCGATGTCCTCTGTCACCAAGTTAGAACCGCATCATAGAAGCCTATGCCGCGATATCTCCACGAGTCAGTTTCCCCGTGGCGTACTGGGCCAACCCAGTATGATCCCAATCAACCTTGCAGGCTACCCCCCTCTGTTCCGGCCTGCACGCATCTCCGGCCAGATCTACCTGCGGCCGTGACCTGTTGCTGTCGCCGTCCGGTTGGATCTCGTCGCTGCAGGAGACTGTCCGCTTGTTGCCGCCGTAGATACAAAGAAGTTGTGCGGTGTTCAACGGACCTGATTCTGTCTCTGATGGCTTTGCCGAAGGAGACAAGCTCGGGTCCACCACCGATGAGATGTCATTCCCGACCGATCCGCGGCAAGGAGCCGCAACCCGACAATCACTATCTAGTTGTCGAGGATGTTGAATCGCCCGTCAGATGACATCTCAGGAGAAAGAAGCGGAAGAAGAGGACCGGCCTATATACCGTCTCCATTCACGCCCGTAATCATGAAAAATGAAGATGAAGCCCCTTTAGGTGTTCTTTGCAAGCCTTCATGTATCATGATGTCCTTTCTTTGCAAGCCTCGATTACTGAAGATCTCATGGTGCAAGCCCGATACTCTGAAGATCCATGTTGTGAGCAAGGTGTTGTGATGCTGCTAGATTGGTTGTTATGTGGGTTGACCAAGAATTTGGAATGGAAAGGCATCCCAATTCGTTGGATGAGTTTATAGAAGATGGTGAAAGTTGGTGATGTATCTCTGTAAAAAGGGAGAGAAAGCTTCCAAAGATTGGAGCTACTTAGTGAAGCATTGGAGCGCACACAACCCATTCAATAGAATGTCTCAGAGGGGTCTTGAGAGAACTGCACTTATTGATTTAACTGCTCATGCTTCTGAGCCCATTGAAGTTGAAAGATTAAGATTTCTGATTTCTCCTACCGGGGAGGATGAATAATATTCTCAATGGGTAGTTGCAAAGCAGAGAGGAGGCTATCTAGAAGTCATAGATGAATTTATTCAACAAAGTCTCCATCGGAGTTTTTCCACTATCACGGTAACAATACACGTGCCTTGGTATATTGACCAATACCCTTTGGAGGGATGAGAGGTTGAGAGAACAACGAATCAAGCCCAGAGAGCGATGTTTGAAGCATGCAGATTAAGTAAAGGGAGGCGGTCGCGACAATATAGTCCCCACTTGATCTGAATTATCTGCAGCTGATCAAAACCCTTGGCATCATAAGTAAATTGATGTACCTGAGATCTATCACCTTATTGTTGCAGAACCCTTTTGGTCTCAAACATATAGAAGCTGCTCTTCATGGTTGTAACAAAGAATGGAGGGCCTGTGAGCATTATCAAGGCTTTTGGTGGACTCACATGACTATAATGACACATCTGTTACCAACTTGTTGGATAAAGTTTTGAAAACTTGGGTTCATCCTTTGCATAAAGTCATTTCTTTGCTATCCAAGTACCCAATCTTGATTGTGAAAACCATGAGAATGTGTAGGACCTGTGGCTGCTGAATGTCAACCTTGGTGATTAATTGCAAGGTGTCTCAAGGAAGCTTGAATAATGAAGCTGGAGGACCTGCAACAAATTATACTCTCCGAAAGTGGTTGTTTCCAAGTTTACCTCTGGAGAGAAATTTTCCAATAATGGGAGACACTCATTGAAGAATTGGGATGCAATTTGAGCTTGGAAGACTGATGGTTCCTTTGAAAGGATAGATCATTTCTTATGAGCTCCAGACAATGTGATAGGATGAGGGGTTGAAGCCTTGCAAATAGATGTGTTGAATTTTCCATGGACTCCATTATAGATCCAATGTTCAACTTGCCAATGAGCTCATGATCAATGTGCCAGAAATCCATCATGGAGATAGATCTGCAAAACAAGGAGGGAGAGGATGAACAAGGCCGCTGAAGATCCGATGCATTAGATGTTCATCTTTATTGGCAAAAATTTCCTACTGAAAACTCATGTGTACATGATTTATTTGATGAAATGCACCAATGAATTGTAAAACTGGGCATTTCATGTTAAGTCATTGTAATTGTTCTTGATGTTTGCTTGAGGCTCTCCGAATTTTCAATAAGATGTATGAAAGAGGTCAAAGCAATATAAAGGATGCTATGTTAGATGCATTTTACTGCGCAATCAATTTCTTTTTAGGCATGGTCCTCTATCTTGACTTCTGATTAAACAATATGATCATTTTCTTTTTAATGAAATATCAGTGAGAAGAGTGTCAAGTTTGAAATTTTGAAATATTGGGAAGAGATGGACTTAACATTCCAATTTCATAAAATTTAGTTGATGCCAAAGGAGAGATCAAATAATGAGCATGCAATTGAAATAGAGATGAATAAATAAAAAATGTGATTCCAAGTTTGGTGATGCAGGCTCCGTTGTGTCATCATGGATGAGTTCACCAAATAGTGCCATTGACAACATTCATAACATTTATCTTTTGAATTGAATATATGGCCGTGAACACCATACTACCTGGTGATATTTGATAACAAAGTCAAAGGAATTTCTCCAAAGTCAAAATATGGCTTTATAAATGTTTCATTAATAGTTGAAACATGGTATTGACGTTCAGTGCATTTTCTCGTTGCAATGAGATGTTGGAAATGAAGAAGAAATATCTCAACATGGGGCATGCTTGAAATTGGTGACATCACGGAAGTTAAAAGGATCCAAAAGTCATAGTTATATATATATAAAAAAGGAAGAAATGGCCCATTTAAAGGGAGCTTCAAAAAAAAAATATGTATAATAAAGGAGAATGGGCCCATTAAATTGGTGATAAAAAAAAAGAAAAAAAGAGAGATGAGTCTTGCAAAAATAAAAAGAGCTTTGGGCCCATTTTATGAATAGTGATAAAATGAAATAAGTTTTTTTTTATTTTTTATTAAAAAAAATGGGCCTATTTTATAAATAATGATAAAATGAAATGGGCCTTCATTAAAAGAGCTGGGCCTATATTATAATAAAAAAGGGGTGATTTAATGGGCATTATATGATTAAAGTGCAATCCAGAAGAGAAGAGAAATTTGAACTCATGCGCATGTATCTCGAGGCAATGATGGGAGGTGCATATTGAGATGGCTCAAAATTATAAATCCCAAAGGGGTATGAATCTCAAAGCGATGACGGACACATATCTCAAAGCACTGATAAATATTAATCCCAAAGAGACATGTGATCAATGAAATATAAACCCCGAAGTGGCCTCAAACATTCGATGAAAGTACGAACCCTAAAGTGGCATGAATCTCAAAGCGACGCTGGAGCACGCATATTAAGGTAGCTAAAATACAAATGGTGCAAATATCAAAGCGGTGGCATAGCGGCGCCAGATTCAAAGGCGGCGGCGAGGCATACAAGGCGGTGTCATGAAAATAAATAAATAAATAAGAATATATATTCAAATATCGATGATGATATTCATATGTAATAAATTATCATTTTCTGCAATAAATGAACTATTTTTCTCTTGCCTCTACTTGTACTCTTTTGCCCTTAATCGGAGGTTCCCGTAATCTTATTCGGGGTAATTAATAATAGAGGCTTGCCTCTATTAGGAATAAAAGAACCCACAAATAAAAAAATACGACATTTGTGATTCGAAGGACCGTCTGGTGTCTTCTTCATAGACACGATGCCAGGCGGGTATTTTCGATCCCACACAAATATTGGTGTTAGATGGATGATGATGATCTAGGTTTTTAAAGAGAATAAGTTAGATGGATGCAAGGAACAAGGATTGAATGAGGGTATTGATCAATGATGATGATCTAGGTTTTTAACTTTCTTGACACGAGTGTGATGAATCTCTCTCTCTCTCTCTCTCTCTCTCTCTCTCTCTCTCTCTCTCTCTCTCTCTTTCTATTTAGATAAATGAATTGATTACTAGTTGATCACGAGCCGAGGTCGGGCGATGCGAGAGCTGTCTGATTCACCACCATGAGAGCTTTGGCATACCACGACGTGGCGGACGGATGTAAAGACGGAAGGTGATTGGGCCAAGTCCGAAATTGGAGAGCACTTTGGACACGTTTGGTATTTTGGCCATAACTTTGGCTACCGATGCTCCAGTTCAGCGTGCTCAACCCCAATTCGGAAATCTCGTCTCGACGTGCACGTGGGATCCATTCCTTCATCCTCAAATTTCACTGTTTTCTCCATCATTTCTTCGTTTCTTGGTGTTTTTTCCATTTTTTGGCAATACTTCATATGCCAATTTAGGATAGGATATGAATCCGATTTGAACTCGAATTTTTAGGAGTTATCTGTTTTGTTTAATAATTTTAGAATTAGATAAGTTTTTCTATTTGACCAAAATTTGTCGATTTGGGCAAATTTGGATAAGATGATAGAATTTTTAGGTTATATAGGTTAGTTCTTTTTAGCTATTTAAACCCAGCTTGTGGGTTGAATTTTATTCATTGATTATTGAGTTATATTTTCCTCTTAAAGTTTTAAAGACTTTTCTTCTCTGTTTGTCCTCTCTTTTTCTTTCTCTTTTATCAATCCCCCCTTGTTTACCACCGCTCGCAGGTTAATCACTACCCTGCCCGGCGTCACTAGTCTAAGAATCTAACATATTCTCAATGGTCTTGAGAACATATCCACAAATCCTAACTCTCTATATGTCTATAGGAACTAAAGATTTCAATAATCTTAAGTTACAAGCCTTAAACATGACTATATATGGATCACTCGTAAGTGTATGCCTATCTCAGAAGCTAATTAATTCATGTTATTTCTTGACATGTAATTGAACACCATAATCCATGGCCTACCTAGCTTACCTTTGTCAAGATCAACTAGGAATCCAAAACAATCTCATGATCATCCAATCAAGAAGGAGTTAAGAAAGAGAATTATACAAACAATCAAATCATGCATTTATCTAAGTAAAGAAGAGATTCAAGGTGAACAAGTGTCAAGATCCATCAAAATCGTAGAACTTAGGTTTAACCACACATAGAATTCATCATTTAATACATCAAAGGAATCAAGGTAATAATCAAATACATCTTAGAAAGATCAAAAGAGGAAATATAGTTTAGAAATGACAAATCAATAGTTTTCAAATTCAAACTTGCATACCAAAAGCCTTGCTTTTAATCCTTCCCAAGATCACCTTAAATCAACTCCAAGATGATCCAACTCTGTTCCTCAGACGTTCTAGATTCTTCTCATGTGAAAATTCTCATCCTTTATATATTAGTTATGTGGGTGTCGCAACACTCACATCCTGTAATTACACTACAGTGGGTGTTACGACGCTCAACGTTTTGGCCGAAATGCCCAGTCTTTACCTACTTTTGAAAGTGTTAGATGTAATCCTGAAGCTTCAAAACTTCTTTAATTTTCTACAAAATTCTCATCACCTATCAAGTTTTTAAAATGAATTCATATTAATGTAATAAAATATCTATTTTACATCAAAAATACACTGATGCAAGTAAATAGATGACAAATCCAAATTCATACAAATAAACAAAAATTTCTAGAATAATACTATAAGGCTCATAATTCTAGTTATAATTAAAGTGCATATTAAGCAGAATATAGCTTTCTTTTGAGAGCTAACATTCACCACTCAAACGACCTATATAATTCAATCAATAAAATAAAAAATAAAACAAAGAAAGGAAACCATTACATAATGTTGATGCGAAGAATCGACTCCTCTATGGATTCGGATCAACTAGTCAGATTTTGTGAGGTGTGACTCTTCCAGTTAGAGATTAGGAAACGATCAGCCGTAAATGATGGTGCCGGGCACTCAGACTCCTTTCTTGTGGCTAAGATCTAGCGATGTTGTCGACCTACAAAGAGAGATATCTGGGGATGATCCCAAGACTCTCCGGCGATCAAGTTAGTCTACATGGTTGAAGAAGGAGAAGTAGAGATTAGAGATCTCTCTCAAGGGGATCCAGAGAGAAGGGCTGAATTAGGAATGAGAGGGATGAGAGGGATGAGAGGGGGAGATCAGAGTGAATTGAGGTGGTGGTTGGAATATGACAGGAAGTCCCCTATTTTTCTCTGATCGCCCTCTTTTATACCTTTCCCTTGACCGTTAGGCTGTTGGAGGTGGCTTGGTTAAGCAAGCGCAAGCTCAGTGCCAGTTTGGACAGGACCTCTAATTGCTTTGGTGAAGTTCTCCCAAGGTTCTCTGGCAACTTCTAGAAGCCCGGCTTTTACTTTACATTATTACGCTAGAGGCTGCTTGTACCGCTTCTCCCCTTGAGTGCGCCAAGGCCCACTCACATGTCCCAGGGGATTCATCTACCAAGATCATGCTATGTGACTTGTGGGATTTTCCCTATAACACTTGCCCCCCGACTTATTAGGTCGTCGAATCTTTAACTTAAGATGATCTAAGTAGTCAGACTGCCCCATGGTGGCGTGATTCGTCTACAGGATGTTTTCATCCTTATCCGTGGCTCGTTTGTCGGTCTGACCCGAAGTATATATTCACTTTCTAGTTTGGTGAGCACACTCCGACTCCGGGATAAGTTAGTTCTATGGAGAAAGACCAGGTCCATTGTGAGTAGAGCACTGGTCATGAGTGCCTAGCTTCCCTAGCTTCTACTTGCCTCTTAGGGCTTTCGATGTTGTCTTTATTGGTGCCCATATCCTCCGTGATCCTTGACCTCACGTCCTTTAAGCCTTGGGCCAAGGTCTAGAGTACTCCCTTAAGGGAATTCTGCGGACGCTTCTCCCAACTTGGTGTCTCATGTAATCATTTTGATGGGTTACTACAACTAATGTCCACGCGTCGAATATTCATAGGGTGTCTTTCCACGTTCGCTGAAAAGCTACGATGGTGTTATCGTCGATCAATGGTCCCCTTTTATTCAGTGCCTACCTCTTCAAATAGTCTTCTTCTTGATGAAGTCCTTAAGGCAATTCTTCGGTTCTTTACCCTTTGCCCTTCCTAGCTGGTCACGAGCTCTTTGAGACTTCTTTATGGTTTCCTTGAACACTTTCATTGATTCGGTTTAGAACCTTCGGTTCTGTGGTTCCGTCTTCTACTTACCTTAAGGAAACTACACGGGGGTTAGTATGTCTTTGCTTCCCGTAGTAGTAGGTCTTATATAGTCGACTTGCTCTCCCCCATTATCGACGAGAAACCCTGATTTATCTTTATCTCCTGCAAGAAAAAGTGGGAGATCCCAACCTCATGGAAGGAGCCTACTCGGGATAAAAACAAACTTGTGATTTCCACCCAAGAACAATAACAATTAGCCTTTCTCTAGAGTAAAGCCCTTATTTCCTTTGCCATCGAGCAGGCCTCATAAGTGTCGAGTCTTTGGTGCTCGTGGGTAGGATGCTTCCTCTAATGGCCATGCATCTCGAGTGGTTCGAGCCTTCCCTGCCTGACCCTCTATTTCCTTGTGTGCAAAAACCAAATGGACCGCCGGAGCTGGATGCTATAGGACTTGAGAGCCACCGCCATGGTATCCCTGAAGCTTGGGAAAGAAGGGAGGTCAGCGGAGGCTAGAAAGGGGATAAGGAAGAGATGACAAGTCGCCTCGACAACCATGGTTGTTGGCTCTTGGGAGGAGCCTTCGATGGCCGAGTCTCCTCCCAGTTCACAGGTGTTGATCTCTCGAGCTTCAAAGCGCGATCAGGCCAGCCAGAAATCTCCATCCCCTGAGTCCCCCATAGCCTGCAATTCTTCCTCCTGATCTTGATCTTCCCCCTTATCTTAGTAGTTCCCAGACTGTTTCTTCCCAAGGGTCAGCCACCTGAAGGCACTCCTTCTACAAGAGTAGGGAGCGTCTCTTTTTCTGGAGAGGGTGTCTTGGAGACAAATTCGCCCCTTACTGATTCCCTTGGCACTGTCATTGTGTTCTTGTCGATCACCCCAAATACGAACTGCGTTAGGTTAAAGAATATGATCGATGAGGATCTGGGCTCCCACCTAGCTCTAACTGGAATTGAGGTAAGCATTATTCTTTCCTTTTCTCTTTCCCTCCATTCCTCTAGGGTACTTGCGTCTCCATCCATGTAGCTCATCATCCTATTGGGTTTCACCAAATCCAAGCACCAACTAGAAGTTTACATGTTAAAATAAAAAGTTTTTGAAAGTTTGTACACATGGATGGAATCAAGAAGCATCTTAGCAATCGTTGCTAACTTTATCTTTGTTTGTTAACTATCTCCACTAACTTTACCTTTGTTTAGTAATGTAATGAAGTAAATGAAATTCTAGGTTTTTCTTCTGAGAATCCCACCTTCAAGCCTTCAACATTCTAACATGGATTCATCCTTGCAACATGTGCCCAAGAGCAATGTTTGTCAACACCCAACTATATTTACATACGCCTCAAAGTCACGAGATCTATTGAAAGAAGATAGTGAAGTTGTTAGCCCATTAGTGGGTAAAATATATCTCTTTGAGAAAATTCCCTATGAAAGCCTAAAAGTTTCCATCATTCAAAACACCAAAGAAATCCCTAGCTGCTAGAACATCACACTAGAAGGTATTAAATGATAGGGCAGAGTCATCTAAGTTTGGTGAGTAATGAAAGTTAGAGAAGATGCTATAGACCATAGCGCATGAACAATCTTTGGAAAATGACTTTAGAGACCATATCACTGGGAGAAGGTAGATAAGGGAAAACATTATGAAAGTAAAGAAGCTAATGAACCTTGGCCTGAGACCATGTTAGAACTAGTAGCACTTTGCAATGTCATGAGGGAAGAAAAAAGGGCAGTCCGGTGCTACAAAGCTTTTACTATAGGCTGGGTCTAGGGAATTGTCGGACCATTGAGGAAAGAAAGTTCGTTGCAAATCCACAACAAAATTTTCAACAAATCTTGTGCCAAATTTTGGAGTTGTAACTCATCTCACAATTGTACTTGGCATACAAAAGCATGTAAGGCTTTATTGGAGGTTCTCAATATAATGAATTCACTCGTTTTCTTTTAGGTAAGCAAAGAATAAATTGAACTCAAAATCAATCTCTTTGCAATAGACCATTGTTGAAAAGAAGATAAGAAATTGATATATTTTTAGCGGTGTAAATAGTTGTAGGAGGTGCATCTTTGGATCAATTAAAAAAAACCAAAAGCCATTAAGAAAAAAGCAACATTTCAATTTGAATGCTAGTCATAAGTTGTTGGATCACATCAGATAATCACCATGTGAATCATGGTGTTGTAAGGAAGAAGGTACGACAAAGGAAATAAACCATTTGAGGAACCTGCAACTGACACAATGAATGCGATGTTAAGAATTGAGCAAAGATCAAATGAGGAGAATCTATATAAGAAATACTTGATATGTGGACTATGCAACTGTATATGTAATGTTGGGCTAATCCAGGGCACCACACATCTCTACATTAATATAATATTGTCCACTCTATGATCTGATTGGCATGTCTTACAGCATTAAGAGGATGTCAATATAGCAAACAAAGAAAATATTAAATATGGAGAAATTGATGTAACAAAAGAGTTCCTATTGAATAACTCAAACTGATTACAATATGATTCTCTTTTTCTTTTCCCCTCCTTCCACGTTCTCCCTTGAGCACTATATATAGGCCTATAGTGGGCAGGTCCTACAAATTAGGTATAGACTAAGTCACTAGATGTTAGTCTTTTTCCACTATTTTAGGGGAGTGGGGCAAACATTTGGTTTTTAGAGCTAGTCTTTAGGTGAGACTATTTCTTCCGCTTGAACAATTTAGGTGTCAAACAAACATCGTCCCAGATCATGGCTCCCCTTACTAGGAATAGCTAGCTTCTAGTAGTTCTAGAAATAGAGATGAGGAAACTGAGATTGCGAAGCTTCCCACATAAACTATTTTGCCGCACTTGGTTGTTTCCTTTTTCTTCCAATCTGAAATGACTCTGTGGTGTCACGTCTGGTCATAATAGACATCCTTTCCACGATAGTATCTTAACCTAGTATAACTTCTTGCTCAGTCACTAGATCTTCCACCATAGGTAAAACTCATTAGGCTCATCGTCAAGCATGGATGGCTTTCTAAGCTTTATTTTCTCAACGTTGACCACCAAATACATCTCTATATAAATTGGTAGATCCAATGGATGTAAAGACCACCCCTATTGATACAGTACGCATTTGAAATTTGTAATACTTTCATTCTATGTTATTAGTTGACCATGTGGGCTTGAATTAATAACTTAATGTGAAGGGGTATTCATGAAAAATATTTTAGAAGAAAAGGCATGTATGGAAAGATACCTTAGTTTATGGGTTGAAATGCAAATGTCTAGTATCCCATGAAATAACACCCTTTTAATTAGGGTTTGGGGTTTAAGAAAGCAGCCAACCTAGCCTTATTTAAGCCTTTAGAGATATGGCAATCATGGAGCCACACCTCTAGTACATGAAATTTGAAAAAGGCTTCTTTTCTTCTACAAAGACATTCTAAGATAAACAATCCAATCAAGAGAGTTGAGGAGCCATCCTTTCATGCCACAGCCACACACCAAAACGTGGGATTTTCGATCTCTTTAAACTCTGAAAACTAGCACTTGCCCAACCACCAACTCCTGAAAACTATTTTCCCCCAACTTTTATCTGCAAAGCCAGTCAACCATCTCTCCCTGCCCCCTCTGCTTATCTTCCGAGATCTGTAGCCTTCCAATCTTCTCCCTGTCAGCCCTTTTAGAGCCATCACAACCTCTACCCTGGTGGAGCGTTAACCAACCTGCAGACCTACGGCAAAGTGGAAACTTTCTACCAATCTTTCAGTGAGTCTTGAGGAGTAACCAGTCATTCCTTACTCCAGTCTTTTCTCAGCCACATAGTGCAGCTTTAAACAGCTAGGTAAGCAGACCCATGGCCACTAGTGCTCCTGAAAAAAAGAGTTTATCTTTCAGTTCACCACAGTGGTGGTTAGAATTTATGAAGGGAAAAACTCTCTATCTTCCCTTTTATTAAATGGTTCTTTCAGTTACATCTACAGCAACTGTTCTCTCTTTCAGTGAGCCTCCTTCTCCGTTTCGCCTCTTTGGTTGGACCATTTAAACACCTCATAAGTTGGAAGAGAACCCTCTCCTTCTTAGCTCAATGCTAAACACCCTCACCATGTTATCCTTTTAGGCATGAGTACCATTGCTAACTCTTTACTCTCTTCTTCTCTTACTGACATCTCTACTTGTTTCTAGGTCCTCTCCCTCCCTGAAGGTTGGTTTAGGAGACCAACTGAAGACTCATATTTTCGTTACTAGGCTTTCTCTTTAGTAAGGTCTGGAGGCTTAAGACTTCAAGGGCTCAGTTATAACCCCCCAAGGATTTATGGTGATAGCCACAACAACCTTGTATGCAGTGCACATCAGGGTCATAAGAGGTAAGATCTATAGCTTTTAAACCCAATGGCTTCAAGGGATTCTTTGGGTCTCATTTTATGTTTTGTGTTTGATGGTGCTCATTATTCGAGAGCAACATCTCATTACCTTGCTCTGGATACTCTCATTAGTTTCCAAGCCCCAATTGATTGCTGGTTATTAAACTCTTGTGTATATTGATGAAGGAGCTATAACTGATAATTAAGTGGATTAACATATCTTGTTTAGACAAGATACGTTACTGATAGTTATTAAATATTGATGAAGGAGCTATAACTGATAATTAAGTGGATAAATATATATTGTTTAGACAGGATACGTTACTGCTAGTTATTAAACTCTTGTGTACATTACTGCTGGATATTGAGCCCTTGTTTAGACAGTTGAAAGTCTGATGACTGTTGCTAATACAACTAGAGAATTTTGACCTAACTAGGCTAATGGAAGAATGCAATAGCTTCTTGTGTGCATGCTGAGTCTATACTATGGCATGGATTAGATATGCTAGTTTATATAGCAATGTGATAAAGCTTTATGTGTGGTCCTAGTTGTACATAATGTTGTTGCCCTTGATTCTACAAACCATTTGTTTGTGCAGGGTTAGGGAATGTATAGATAAAGACACACATGTACATCTAGTCCTCACTTAAGGATGTTGCAGTTAAACTTGCATGCTCAGCCACTATACAGGTTAAGGCGGGGGATAAAGACACACATGTACATCTAGTCCTCACTTAAGGATGTTTGCGGTTAAACTTGCATGCTTTCGGCCACCATACGAGGTTAAGGCGGGGGTTTGGAATTACATTCCTTGCATCATTATGAGAAGATCAAGTAAAGTATTTTTTTAAAACCCAAGCCTCAAGTATTTGACCTCCGTTAAGCTATATTTAATAGGTGTTTTACATTAGTTTCAGCTTGGGCATTAGCTAAAAAATCAATATTGTTGTTGTTATCTATAGTGAGCATGTGATGCTGACTGGCCCTTGAAGTTAAAGTGATCATTCTGTCATATAGTAAACTTAGTAGGAAATGTTTACAAACACACATGAACAATAAGGCCGGGTGCAGGAGATCAAAATACTCACCCTCAAAACTTGAATTGTTTTTGTTAATTGAGTCAGGATATAAACGGAAAATGTTGCTAAGTTTAAACGTTTTCATTTAGATATTGGCCCGGAGGTGTGAGTAGCGACTGGGAAATAATTCCATATTGCTTTAGTCTGTAAGTATTCCATAATATAAATCACTATAAGTATGTTTTCATAAATACTATTTTTTTGACTATAGGTATATTTCATCTCTATTATTAAAGTTAATCTGGCTTATTTTACTTAAAACATGAAGTCATGAAATTTTGAAAATTGCTACGCGTGCTATCTTGATTATTACAGAATTTTCTGACATGACAAATTCTGCTATTTGCTACATGAAATTTTATTGAATTGAATTTTTTTAAAAGTTTGTTATTTCAGTTAGTTCTGATAAACTTTGACTAGATTTCCTATTGATCTGGAAATGTGCTAAAAATTGTATTATATTCTATATTCTATATTCTAATGGTTGTGTCAACCAGTGAGCTGGTGCTTAGCCATGTTGACACGTAAGCTAGACATCGGTCATATCTGGCCGGGCTATGAGGTCACATGAGCTAGACATCAACTATGATTGGTCGAGCCATGTTTGCTTTCGAAACCATGTTTACCTGTGAGCTAGTCCATAACTAGGTTGACATTTGTTGCTTATTATGCTTTTATATCATGATTATCTGTATTATATTACATCTCCTAATATGGCTAGGGTATAATCCATACCCAGCCAGTGGGAGTAAGCACTAGCAGTGTCGACACATATCTATGATTTAGTGCTACCATACATACATGTCTGATGATTCCGGTTGAGGCCAATGGAGATATATATATATATATATATATATATTTTGTTCTTCTCTAGCCAGTAAGATTGTAGTCTATGAATTTATTCTGATTATCCTGGGAATTCTAATTCTTCTATGTTACATAAATTACCATATTCAGCTTGATATATGATCTGGTTTCTAAGATTTAATTTGATATCTGCTTTATGATACTTACTTCTATCATATTCTGAAACTAAATTCCGGTATAACTTTACGGTATTATTCCTGATTGTTATATTTTCAAATATATATATGCATGACTTCTTATTTTTAGTGGATACTTACTAGACTTTTCGAGCTCATTACATTTGATTTTCCCTATTTCAGGTTGCGACGCGTAGCTAGGATTGGGGTATAGAACTGAACGTCCTTCAAAGGCATTGTGTGATGTTGTGAGGTCTGTGAACCTCATTTTAGGATTATGTAATGATATTGTGTGAGATGTGGTATTTTATAAGAACCCTATGTATTTTTTAGGCCCCTATGTCTTGTAGGGCTATGTTGAACCCTTAGTTTACTTCCCTTGTTTTTGTTGAGATATTATTTGTAGTGTTGCATTAATTATCTGTAATTAGGTTATGAGGCCTTGTACTCAAGTGGGGTCCATCCCTGCTTGGATGCGGTCGGTCTGCTGACGCACCAGGCTGGGTTTTGGGCGTGACATTTAACATACATTATCTCTAATTTTGCAAATAATTTTAAAACGGCCATAAAAAATTGGAATAAACTTATTACCTACTCCTTATAGCCGATCTTTACCCAGGTACAACAAAATAAGGCCACCCTCTTGGAAATTACCCTTTACATGATTTCAATCGTGGCACTCATTATTTTTTTGTTGAGCACTTTTTAGCTGTTGCTCCACCTTTTTCTATATCTTCCGGATTCGATCTACAAGTTGTTGTGCTCTAAACTAGTCACCTTCGCCTTTCTCTAGTTGTGGTGTTCACTCATTAGTGAACTCTAGATCGAAGGGACTTTGACGTAGGAAACGCGAGGACACTTCTACTGGTGACTTATTTGTTGAGTTGTGCAAGGTGTGATTGATGACAAATTGCAAGAATGAAATGCTTTCATCACAAGTTTTGGGATCTCGAGTATTGTATCCTCAAAGAAGATGTACAATGGTCCTATTAACCAATTCCCTTTGATCGTCCATTTAGGGATGGAAGGTAGTACTCTGCTTTAACATAGTCCATCTCGGCCAACAATGAACACCAAAATTTACTCAAATAATCTACTATCCCGATCAGATATAATTAAGTTGGGGAAACCAAATATTTTTCAAAAAAGAGTTGTGCAACTTCTTCCCCTTTTATCGTCTTCTTACAAGGCATGAGAACCACCATTTTTGAGAATCTATTGACCAGTACAAATAGATAGTTGTGTC
Source organism: Dioscorea zingiberensis (assembly GCA_026586065.1). Taxonomy (NCBI): domain Eukaryota; kingdom Viridiplantae; phylum Streptophyta; class Magnoliopsida; order Dioscoreales; family Dioscoreaceae; genus Dioscorea; species Dioscorea zingiberensis. The sequence continues at coordinate 22,661,795 of CM048823.1, forward strand.
CACATCGCGTCAATTGAAGACCACCCAAGAAATCCATAGAAATACTTTACCATGGTCATGTTAGAACAGGTAGCGAGGTATATAATTCAACCTTATCGTTTGTAGGTCTATATGTGTTACACAACACATATACTTCTATGCAGTGAGCCATATCTTACTGTATTCATGACCAAAAGACATAGCATAGCAGATTCTGTAGTCTATGTCACCCCAAAGTGGCCAACACTTTTCAATGAATGTGCCTCCTGCATATATCTCACCTGTTCGCCAGCCGTGGTATGCAAAGAAGATTCCCTTTGTAAAGAAGGCCCTCACACAGCTCGAACTAAGATGATATTCCTGACTTCGCTACAACCAATGCCTTTTGAAAGTCTGGATCCTCATCATATCAATTTGTATACTCCTCATGAAAATTTTGTTGCACTTGTATAAATACTGAAAGATAAAAGTCTTTGCTACTAGCATCATTGACAACATGTACGCTAATTTATTTTGAATGCCCTTCTTATACTTGATCACAAGATGGAATTGCTGCAAGTATGTCATCCATTTCATGTGTCGAGCTTGTTGTAATCAAGCTTGTGTCTGCAGATATTATAATGGGCAGTGGTTAGTGTGTACTACTGTCTCTTAACCAAGAAGGTAGACACGCTAGCTAGTGCTTCACTACTTGATGAGGGACCAATAAGTCTTTGTCAAATGTTGGATAATTCTTTTCAACACATTGAAATATCTCTAATTGGTAAGCTACAGGACGTCCTCCTTGCATTAGATTCCCCATGCATATCTTGATGTGTCTGCTTCAAGCTTGAATTACTTTTGTAGGCTCGGTAAGGAAAGAACCAGTGCCTCGCTAATTATCCTCTTTAACAGGAGGGACATGTTCTTATGCTTTTTGGTCCATGCAAATACTTGCTCGGCCTAAGTCAATGAATGGAGATTGGAAGCAATAAGAGAGCAATTCCGAATGAACTTATGAAGGTACTGACAAACTCCCATGAAACTCTGCAGTTCTGTCACAGAGCAAGGGCCTTACAAATCTGTGATCACTTTCACCTTGTTGGGGTTGGTCCTTAATCCATGACTACCCACTATAAACCAAAGATAGATGAGGCTTTACTTACCAAATTCACACTTCTTACGGTTTAGGCACAATTGATGTTGCTCCAAAGTCACAAACACTTGTTGTATATGCACCAAATGTTCCTCCTAAGAGCAGCTATAAATAAGGATGTCTTCGAGATATGCAATAATAAAGTTATTGATAAAGGGCTGGATGACATCATTCATGAACCTCATAAAGGTTGCAGGGGCATTGTAAAAACCAAATGGCATGACAAGTGTTAACACTCTGAGCTAACATATATTTTTGGGGTATATGCTTCATGTTTAGGACTAATTATGTGAGTTGATAGTGATAATTGTTCATATTTAGTACTAATTCTTATGAATGAGTGAACTTATGTTAGCTCACTTGAATTATTTGTTTTTTGCATAATTTGATAAGTTTGGGCATTAATTCGAGTAAAATGTGTTAACCATAGGAAAGACCAGTTTTTGGCCTTCATGATGAACTACAAAAGTGGGAGAGAGCCTAAGAGCAAGAGCAAGAGCAAATCGAACCGCGACCATGCAAGCTTCATCGGGAAGTCACAGAATTGGCAATGCGACATCCTGCAAGGAAGGTCATGACATGACAGTAGATAAGTGCAGGCTGAGACTTGTTGACTCAACTTCCCCAATAGAAGGTTGTGTTCTGATAATCAGAATTGAATTGGCTGAGAATTAGCAATGTAACCTTCCTTAGGAAGGACGCGTCGATAACGTGCACATGCCTGGGTGATGAAGTTTGGCGACGTGACCTCCATTATGGAAGGTAGCTTCGCAGGTTGCGGCTATAAAAATTCAGATAGGGTTTCTCTTATTTTTCATCTTAGATTTTGTGAAGTAATTACGACGACGAGGAGATGACACCTCAAGGGCGTTCGGAAGGCTTCAACAGCATAGGGAACTGGCGATCTGGAGGGTACGAGCATTTCGTAAAGAGGGAATAACCCAATAAGGACAAAGATCCCCATCATCGTTCATCATCTCTTAACTTTGTCCGTATTTTAGTGAACTATTATGAACACGGCTATTTCATGGTTTGAATGTTTTGACCTATTATTTATGACTTCCATGTTTCTAGGCTAGAATTCTTTTTCTAAGGTTTTAGGGTGATGAAGACATGAATATCTTTAATATCTATTGATTTCATAGTTTATAAGTTGAGCATGGTTTGCTTGTAACATAGTTGTTTATTACTGTTGGTCAACGGACAACGGCATATTACAACTACATTAATTTGCATGTGTATTAGGGTAACACAAATCCGGAAGGCAGTGATGTATGTCATGCTTCAAGACACGTGTAGATAGTGCAGAGGATTATGCATCGCAAGATGGAGGTCAGGGTGATAGCCCGCAGACCCTTCGAGCATAGACATATGCAGTGGTCTCCCATGGTCAGGATAGAGTCTAAGTCCAACAACGATTCATCTTTCTTCTATAGACATATGGGGAGGAACAGAATCACATTCCTTAGCATAAAGAATCTGTAGGATGCTCCTGGAGCACACATAAGTACCATAGACTCATCACTGAACTTCCCTTGCCAAGCCAATGAAGAAAACCGAACCAATGGAGAACAACATAATCATATTTGAACACCATGCACCCTTAGATTATCACTACTAATTGTCTTCCCAATCAATTACCCCTCCGTTAATCACTTGATTGTGAGAACAATTTTGTCACCATCTCTTGAGTCATTGACTAAAGAATTATAGTTCCTTTGTACGTTTTTAGGTCACTTGCATCCCACTCCCTGTATATTCTATCTGATAGTTACCGGAATTTATTACCTCGACAACTTATGCTTGCGTATGGAGGCATAGTACTTGCACTTCCCAAGTCTTCCATGTGTCATCAATGTGAATACGAACTTGATGATATCTGAATTTCAGATCCAGCTGGGTGAAGACAGTAGCATGCCTTAACTGATCCAATAAGTCGTCAATACATGGAAAAGGGTAGAGATTCTCAATAATGATTTTATTAAGAGCTTGATAGTCGGCGCAAACACGCCAACCTCCATCTTTCTTTGGTACTAGAACAATCGGCGAGCCACAGGGAGAGCTACTTGGTTTAATGATTCCTCGATCTTGTAGCGCATTCACCTACCACTTGATCTCTTCGTTCTCAATGACTGAGTTGCGATATATACCCAGATTAGGCAATGTGGACTCGAAGATGAGTTGGATTTCATGTTCGACAGCCCGCTTTGGAGGAAATCCTTGTATTCTTGTAAATAGACCAGTATACTTCTCGAGCAGTTTATTCAATCTATTGTCTAGCTTCGTGCACATTAATGTTAAGGCTAAAACCTTCACCTCATCTTCTATAGACCAAATCATCATTAGGACAAACTTTGGAGAAGCATTTATCATCCACCTCACCTGACAAGCAGTCACCAAATCTATCTTTCGGCATGATCGATCTTTGTTGACGATGTACTTCTTCCCATCTTTCTCAAACTGATACTATTGAGCGTGTGGATAGTAAATACCATCCCTCTCCCACAAATATGGACTACCAAAAATCACATGACAAATATCAATAAGCACTACTTCACAATTTACCTTATCAATATATTGATTGGTGATAGCAAAGAGGAACTTGCACTGTCTATCAATCTTGAGTTCCACGTTCTTCTGTATCCATCCGAGCGAGTATGGGCATGGATGTGCGGTTGTTTCAAGTCAAAGCTTTTGAACCAAGCTTGTTGAGATTAGATTCTTTTGACTGCCAATATCGATAATAGCCTCGATGACCACTTCTTTCACTTGAATTCACAATGTGAATATCTCTTCTCTCTCTTCCTGTTCAATCAGTGAACTAGAGGTTTTCTCCTTTAGCATTGCCATTAGAGTCAAACTCTTGTCCACTTCTTCGACCCGTCCGAGCTCAATGTAATAATTGGAAACTGGTGCATCCATCGTGTGTTCGGTTTTGCCATCTTTTTTCCATTTTGTCGGAAAAAGTTCAGCAAGTAACTTCCAACATTTCCTATTCTCATGACTTGAGATTTTGCAATGCTCACAGAATTTAGTTGTCTTGGATGAAGATTATGGATTTTCTTTTTGGATGTTCTTTGAATTTGTGTTGCCACTATTCTTTTCCTTTCCATTATCTTGAGTGTGTTGCCCATCGGATTTGTTCTTCTGTTCTATAGCCATTGCAATGTTGTAGGGATTGGAGACGTTAGTGACTTGGTATAAATGTAGCTTATTCTGAATTTTTCAATGCAAACCATCTACGATTATGGTAAAAATGTCTTCATTGTCAAGGTCAATTTCCAACGTTACTGCTAGTCGACAAAACTCAGTAGTGTACTCTTGCACAGTTTTGTTCTACCGCTACTAACGCAACCAAGTATTCTGAGAATATCCCTAGCTAGGATAGAATTCATGGCATGCAAGACGAGTAAACTCTTTCAAACTTACCTCCATGTTGTTGTTTGTCTTTAAAAATGCATTCCACCAAGCCAATGCATGGCTAATTAGTTTCTATCTTGCGAATGTAACCTTCCTTCCACTACTGAATCCGTAGAGCGTGACGTAGGTGTCTAGTTGATCCACCTAAGAGTCCAACTTCTTTGCATCAATGGTGTCGTCGAACGTCAGAATATCAATCCTGACTTCAACTTTGAAAGGTTGATTTCGTGCGTCTTTGAACTCGTCATTATCCTCCTTTGTGGCATGGTGGAGAATTACCGCCACCATCTAATTTTTGGTTTTCTGGAGATGATAAGGAAGACAATTGAGCTTGAAACCACCTCAAAATGGTCTCTAATTGCGTTGTCAACCTATCAACTTTTTGTAATAATAGGTCGGACTGATCCACTGTAACTTCTTCAACCCACATTCTTTTGACCATTCTTGCTAGTCACTGATGGAGCTAGAAAACAAAGAGAGGCTAACTCCATGCCTGATATCCAGACTTGGTCAGCACCATAAACCAAAAGATTTTCCACAGTAAGGAACCGCTACAGGTCTGATACCAAAATTTGATCTATTTGGAACATCTTATAGCACTAAGAGGATGTCAATATAGCAAACAAAGAAAAAATTAAATGAGAATTGATGTAACACAAGAGTTCCTATTGAATAACTCAAACTGATTACAATCTAATTCTCTCTGTTTTTTTCCCCTCCTTCCACATTCTCTCTAGAGCACTACATATATAGGCCTATAGTGGGCAGGTCTTACAAATTAGGTAGACTAAGTCACTGGATCCTAGTCTTTCTCCACTATTTTAGGGGAGTCGGACAAAGGGTTGGTTTTTAGAGCTAGTCGTTAGATGAGACTATTTCTCCTACTTGAAAATCCAGGTGTCAAACAAAGATCCTCCCAGATCACATTGAGCCAAGGTCCTCAAAAATTTGTTTTTAGGCTCAAGCCAAAAAAACCCTCATACTAAAAAAAAAATGTATCCATACTTATAACTCCTTTACTTTCCCTCGCATTCCGAATATACATGTAAGAAAAACATTATACATAAAACACAATAATTCTAGCCTATAATTATAGTACAAACAAAGAGAAGTTTAGTGAGCTTTCCCAATCCTCCTGATGCTAACAAAAAGTAGCACTTAAGTCATACCTTGAAAGCTAATCAAATTATAAAGTAGAAGGGGTCTTGTGATTTAGGTCAAACCGATTTGGGTTGGTCTAATAATAAATTTTAAAATTTATCCTTGGGTGAAACACTCGTAGAGATATAAATTTGACATAAAAACCTTCAAATGATCACCTCCCATGCTTATATATTTGTCATGCTAGAAAACAATGGGGTCTCCTTGCTTCATAATTAACTATTTTGTGCAATCCAAATAACCATTTGACTAACTCAAACCAGCCATTAACAATACATGGACGGAAAGCAATGCAACAATTTGAACAAAATTGCATGTCTCATAAAGATCCTAAATAGTCAACACCATTCTTTTCTTAGGAAGGAGCCCTAGATAGCCGCAAAGTAATCCTTGCTAAGCTTGGGATCTGGTTTCATTGACTTCTCCCCAGGTTTCCATCCTGCTGGGCAAACCTCATCTGGATTCTCTTGTACATATTGCAGGGCCTGCAATCCAATAAATATGGCATCCTCATTGTCAATAATAAAAACATAACAAGAAGCAAGCAGGTGTAATAAGTTTATCTTTTGTAAAAATACTTGCAAATGTAATCTTGTAAGACATTTTAATTGCATACTTCTAAAATTTGATCGCAAAAACCATATTTATTTGCACTCAAGTCAGTTTAAATTTCCATATGTAGATTTTGTAAAAGTAAATAACTACATGAAACAAATGAGATATCTTGACACTATGCCGAAAATTTTTGTCAGTGATAATTATAACAGCAGTTGTTCATGAAACTAAGATTATATATATGTACATAATAATTAAAACAAAAACAAAAATATTTCATGATAATTAAAACTCAGACTAAAACTCAATATGCAAATATCATGTTAACAGCAGCTCTTCATCTTCAGTGGCATTTTTACCTGAAGAGTTCTCATGGTTTCATCAACACTTCGACCAATGGCCAGATTATTGATGGTAGAGTGCTGAATGACTCCTTCCTTGTCAATAATGAACAGTCCTCTCAATGCAATTCCCTGTATAAGAATAAGGTTATTACTTACTATTACACATTATTAAATAAGGGATTTGCTTTCAAATGTTGATGGGCTTCAAGTAGGCTAATTGAGAGAGAAAGCATTTGACCAACATGCTATGTTCCTGCAATAGAATGTACATATGTACCTGATCTGGGATCAGCACTCCGTAAGATTGAGAAATTGATTTGGTCACATCAGATACTAAAGGATACGTCAGATCTCCAAGTCCACCAGACTTTCTGTCTGTTTGAACCCATGCAAGATGGGAAAACTACACAAGAAGGATGATTATTTTTTCAACAAAACTTCAAGACTTCAAGAGCCATTTTGATAGTTTGCATTTTAATGAATGATCATAATATTATGATAAAACATGGCAAAAAATGAAATAAATTGTTGCAAGCTAGGAAAAGAAACACTTTCAAGAACGATTTTTCATTTTCAAAAACCAGATGGAAGAAGTGAAATTTTGATAAGACTACATAAATGCAGATGGAGCAACAACTAATACCCTAATTGCAACATGAACTCTATGTTGGGAAGAAATGCAATCCAAATCTGAGCATATGACTTAAATGCAATTTAAGTGCAAGATGAGCACTGGCTATTAGTTAATTGACTCCACACCCTTCGATTTCAGGTTATGCTGCTAAATTTAAATCTTATTTTTGTCTCATCGGCCCTTGTAATTCTGAATTAATCATTAATTCAAATCCTCTTGCTCCTTAGTATATAATAGTCTTCAAAAGATTTTATGACCTGTTCCCCTCCACAAGGTATGAAGAACAAATCTTTTAGCAATAATCAGAAACCAAGCAAGCAGATATTAATTTAACAGTTTAACAATGCATATTCTCTGAGTAAAGATCTTCATTAAAATCTGTTTCTGAAAGTTTCACTGCAGAGAAAACAAATAGCAAAGACTTAGAAAGATGAGATAATATCATCAAAAGGAACAATTTCAGCTTGAAATGCTGGTAAACGAAAAACAAGTCTATATCAGATGACAGGAAAAATAGCTTACCACACTATCAACTGAAACACCTAGTATCTCTGTATTGAGCTTCTCAAAATCAGCATACCGGTCACTGAAAGCAGTAATCTCTGCCACAAAGCAATCATAACTCAATTTACAATTATTTTGCATAAACAATTGCAGTTATACTTTTAAAAGCAGCCATACCAGTTGGGCAAACAAATGTAAAGTCCAGCGGATAGAAGAATAGGATCACATACTTCTTTCCAATATACTCAGAGAGCTTGACCTGTTAAAATATGATGATTAGTTTAGATACAGCAGGACAAAATTGTCCGTAGCTCCAAAAGTATGAAAAACAAAATGAAATGCAGGAGATGGTTCCCCAGAATCTGAACAGTCAAAACCATTAGAATACCTAACTATGGTTCATACTAAGTAAAAGTGCACTTTGTTAATGTTGAAACTTGTGCACCTCAAAAGTCCGTTGATTCATGGCCAGATATATAAGTAGTTGAGCCATCATGACAAAACAAATATAGAAAAGTCAGAGATATTTTAGGATCGATTAGAAGGCCTAACTCAAAACACCATCTATGGATAATTCAACAATTCTAGATTTTAAGAAGATAGTTTGTGAAGGAAAAGAAAATACAGAAGATCCAAAAATTAGATTCTTAAAATACTTTTAATGATCAAATACCAACTTCTACACATAATTCCTCATGAAGTTTTCCTTGTTCCATATAACCAGAATCTTTGACATGGCTACATATATGGTGCCCTGGTAAATGATTTAATCTCAAAGAAAAGAAAAAGAGCTAGTCATTTTCAAGTAAACTATGTAACACCTAGTCAGAGAAGGAAGTTTTCTAGAGAACTAAAGCTTCATGTCATATTGATACCTCATTAACTCATGGACAGCCAACATTTTAACATCAATAGTTTAAATTTACGCATATTAACCGCGGACTCAGAAATGAAAATAGGAAGTGTGAAGAGAAATAAGTGGATGAACAATTAAACTTTCCTAAAACAGCTATATCAAAGCACATGTCCTGCATATCCATAGAAGTACAAATATCAACAAGCTGTGGTTGCATGATCATAAGATAGCTTAATGTACGAAGGAAGCCGTGAATGCTCGAAGCTTAGCATTGCCTATGAAAAAGAACACCAAATTTCAACAAACAGTCAATATTTATAAGGTAACCTTGCGTACAAAACATCAAAAGAAGAGAAGGCTCCTAATAGTTCAGAGGCTCAAGAAAGATCTATGAGCACCAATCAGCTTATCTTTAAACCTCATCAACCACCTCATATTAATCAGATGACAACAATGTCTGCAGATTGCACAAAAAAACAAAAGAAAACTGGAGACTAAACATGGTACATCCCAGATCCATGACAAAGCCCAGTTTATACAGAAAACATGATGCGTAATCCAAACCACTCAATTTTATAATTTCCATTATAAAAGAAAAAGAAAAGGGAACTGACACCAAGTTCATGTTGAAGTGGTGAAAATAAGCATCCTAGGAAAACTCTGACACCATGCCCAGTCTCCAAACCTGATAATAAAGGATTTCCAAACCACGCAAGGGTACTAAAACAAAACACAAGCTGACCGAACAGTTTGCCCCTGAAGTTCCAGGGAAGGTACATAACCAGCTAATGCTATGTTAGGTTTCCATATGACAACTCCATTCCAAGATACACCTAAGCAAGAGACTCTTCACAAGACAGCATAGAAAGAGATAAAAGAGCAGCATTGCAGAAAAATGAATGTATACCTTGATAAACTCCTGATCAAAAACAGCTTCCGCTTCAAAATCCGGCGCCGGGTTCCCAACCAAAGGCAGTGAGCTCTTCACAAGAAATGAAAAATTCCTATGTTTTAATCTCATCAAATCAACAAGAAAACCCCTCAATTTCCCACATGGAAGGCCTATGAGCTCCTAAACCATGAAGAAATGAGTGATATCCGAAGAGGAGATAGAGATGCATCTCTCTTACCGCCTTGACGACGAAGCTTCGCTTCAAGGATCTTGGGGTGGAAGCCAAGCGGGGTGTTCGAGGGCGAGAGGTATTAGGTCGCAAGCCCTGGAAAGACTTGGGGATGGCGATGGATTGGTGGCATGGGCGTAGAAGGGAAACCATTGGTGAAGCCCTAGGGTTGGCGGAGAGCATCGAAGGGGCAGCACACGCCATTGCTCCGGCGATATCCGTCTCTCTCTTTCTCGCCCAAGTCCAACGGAGAATGCGGATAAGACTGAGATAAGACTGTTGTGAACTGTGAAAAGGGTATTGTATCGAGGAATATCAGGACATCGCTGTGAACCGGATCATCCACTCCGATTTTTGTCCGAACCAAATCGGTTCGAACCACATTGTAAATCGATTCTAAATATTGTGTTTTGTTCGTTTGTATTTATAATAGGAGAAATTTCAAAAAACTACCCTTGGTTTATCACTTTCTCAATTCGATCCTTGTGGTTCAAAATTGAGCTGCAAAGGCCTTAATAGTTTTCTTTATTGTCGGCTTTGGATGCCTTTGTATTTGTGTATTTCTGATTCGCATCATTTGACCCCACGGAGAATGTTTGAAGATTTCCAAGTATGGATGGGAAGATCGTGAAAAATAAAAATTTGGCGCGTTAATTTTCATACAATTTAGGAACTTGTAGAGGTCTTCATCTTACTTGGTTCTTATTTTATAGGAATGCGAGCGGTCGAATTTCGGCCAGATTAAATTCGGAGGACCAAACGATTACCAAATTGTATGAAAAATGACAGACTAGCTTATTTTTCGATGATCTTCCCATCCATACGGTTGGAAATCTTTCAAACATGCTACAGGGGGCCAAACGGGATATGACTATGAATGCACAATGTTACAGGGTACTAAAATGATTAATGGGCAAACCACAGGATCTTTGTGGTTCAATTTTGAATCATAAGAACCGAATTGAGAAAGTGACAAACCATAGAGTAGTTTTTTGAAATTTTCACTTTATAGTAGTAGTGAGTTTGGACTTTGGGGTTGCTTAAACAGAGGAAGTCTTTCTAAGGTAGAGTTTGTAAAAAATAGTGTTTTTACTTTTAATTTAAATTGAAATTTTTTAATTTATGTGATTTTTTTAGTAATCTTATTTGATGTAGCTTTTAATCTCTTGACAAAAAAGATACGTCCATCCCATGCTCTCTTGATCCTTTATTAATGTTTCTATAATATTTAATAAATTTTTATCATGGTATTCATTTCACAAATTGATTGAAATTCAAGGGTGTATTACTTGAGTACAATGTTTTGTAATTTTATTTCACTGTTACCATCTTACCTACATACATTATATTTGTTTTGAATTTCTATACTAGCTATATTTTAGAAAACTCTAGAAATATGTTTGTATCATATGTGCAGATGAGAGAGCATTGCTAACCAGCAAGATAGTGACTGGGAACAATGTGAAGAGCAATCTCGAAGTGCTTCGTTTACTCATGGAAAACAGGATTGCCAATAAAGAGAATTAATATTATTGTCACCGTATAGAGGAGTTTATCCCCAAATCAAGCAATAGTTGATGAAATAAGACAATCTCTTGAGCAACAAGAGACAGCAATATATTTGGCCTCAACAATGGAAAGAGCAACCTCCTTTTGCTTCTTGCTTTCCAAAAGATGAGAGAATCTCCCAGAAAAACACAGAAAGGAATAGCAGATCGCCGATCAATGGAATCACCAACCCAATCACAATAAGAGTAAACAGGAAGCTCCAAGGAAGATGAGGCAGAGAAAAACAATGAATGCGTGATGGTATACTGAAGATAACGAAGGACATGCAGCAAGACAACATAATGTGTAGACTGAGGAGTACTGACAAACTGACTAAGAACTCGAATAACATTAGCAATGTCACCCCGATTGATGGTTAAGTAAACAAGCACACCAACTATCTATCGATACCAAGTAGGCTCTAAGAGTAGCCCATAGTTACAAGAAGAAAGCCAATGATGAAGCTCAATAGGCGTGGCACCAATCCGAGTATCAGTAAGGCAAGCTCGACAAATGAGATCAGAGGTGTACTTTTGCTGAGAAACTAAGTACCCTCGCTGAGCATAAGCAGCCTTAAGACCCAGAAAATAACGAAGATAACCGAAATCTTTCATCTAAAACTGTTGTTGCAAGTGCTTCTTTAGAGAAAGAATAGAATTAGAATCATCACCAGAGGTCACCATAACATCCTCATAAAGTACTAGTAAAGTAATGACCTGAGGCGTCTGACGAGTGAAGATAGCATAATCAAAGGAACTCTTTATAAAACCGATGGCAAGCACAACATTGCATAAGCGCTCAAACAAGACTTGAGGAACATATTCGAGCCCATAAATGGCACGACAAAGCCTATAAACTTGCTGAGAAGAGTAAGGAAGACCAAGGGGAGGAGTTATGTAAACCTCCTCAAATAAGTAACCATGCAGGAAGGCATTCGTCACATCCATCTAAAAAAGAGGCCACTAATGAGCAATGGCAATAACCAAGAGAAGACGAACAGTAGTAATCTTGGAAACTGAAGCAAGCTCTTCTCATAGTCAATACCATAAGCCTGAGTAAAGCCAAGAGCCACCAAACGCGCTTTATAGCTCTCAACACTGACATCAACCTGAGTCTTGGTCTTGTAGACCCATCTGCAACCAACTAGAGTAAAACCTGAAGAAAGTGGAACGAGATCCCAAGTATGCATCCTTTGAAGGGCATTGAGTTCCTTTAACAGACTACTGCCAATAAAAATGCTAAACTGCCTCATGATATGACCGGGACTCCTGATGTGAATGAATGGCTTCTAAAAAAAGACTGAACTAGTAGAGTATAGGTATGGATAGTGGAGAAGGAAAACCTAGAAGGAGGACAACATTGGCGGTCAAGGTAGCGGCGAGGAACTGTAGGAACATCCACAGGTCAGGAGAAAACCAGTGGAAGTAATGGAGAACCACTGGAGGCACTAGGAGACTTGATGCATACACAGGGTGCACGACGACTATCCCGCAAGTGTACGGAGTCAATCAAGTAGTAAAGTACCTAAAGGTAGGGTTATCCAATCCAAAAGGATAGGAATCCCAGTACTAACTATCCTTTGCTATATAATCGAAAGGTAATGATGATAGTTGAAAATCTGGTTATGTGTCCTAAACAAAGAACTAACGCGAACAATTGGTAGTTGTGGGCAATTAGAGATGAAAAGTGGCATCTCAGATCACAATTCTCCTAGGATTCCTTTGTTAATAATAGAATTCTAAGTATTGGTTATCCATTGATTAATTCTTGGAAGTTCGACAATTACATCATCTAGTTACCACATCCGATCTCTCGATATGCAGATCGAACTCATTACCTATGTCTAGTTATAATCTAACTGAGAGAGATATAGATCTATGCATAAATAGGCAAGCAAGTCAAAACCTTAAGCACATATGTGCCTCGCCAGAATATAACGAGGTATAAGACAATGGCTCATGTAAAATATAATCACATAAATCAACCACAAGCTCACAAAAATCATCAATAAAGGAAAGCCAATAAATAAAAAAATTCAATTAACAAATAACCCTAGGGTTTATGTGTCTGAGGCACCACCGAAGGTGTTTAGCCTCTCATGCTAATGGAAACCATGACAGAGATACTGGAGAAAGAAATAATTGAAAATATAGGGATTCCCTTGCTCAGTGTCTAGCTACTCCGCCTTCGATCTTCTCTGAAACCCTAGCTGTCCCTTGGAACACCAGCCGAAAACTTGTTTGCCAGAAAACCTGGCCCCCACCCAAAGATGATCGATCTCTTTCTCCGATATGGTTTATATAAGCTTCAAAATAACAGTGTATGGTTGTCTTTATTTGTGGATAATCTTGGGGATTAATTTGATATTAGATCGATGCATTTTTGGATAACTTTGAGATGCATGGCCTAGTGCATGGCCGTGTATCCGCCCTTGCAGCTTTTCCCGGTTTGCACAGTCTTCATTAAGCGGTCGATCGGATAACCAATTCACCTCGGATTGACATAAAATTTTAACTAGTGTTCTTGACTTCTTTATCTTCAATCAAAACTGTGGAGATTGGATTTGGAATCCTAGATCTCTTTAAATAAATTCTGGAACATTGCAGCTCGTTCATAGATTTCGGCTTCAGGATTCACGTGCTTGTAGAGCATCTACACGCCCGTGTACCGTGTTTTTAACGTGTTTTGAGTACAGAGAGTTACATAGGCTGGTGCTTGCCCATGCATAAATATGCCTAGGCCGTGCACATCTCTATAAAGCCCTTTTTCAGTTTGTTTCATCATGGTTTGTCTTGTTTCTCGCTCCTTTTGCTCCGGGTATCCATTTTAGCTGCTTAATCACAAAACAAATCCAGAGGAGCACAAAAATAGAGGAATTGATGCGAAACAACCGGATAAGTGCTTGCAAATATAATAGAACTATATGTATAATTGTGCATTTATCATAACCCCACACTTGAACTTTGTTTTTCCTCAAGTAAATGAAACATGTTGATGTCAAAAACTGGTCTACCTCACTGTTGCCTCGTGATCTGGTCTCAGCCTTTTGACAAACGGTTGACATTTATAGTTGATATAGACGTTTACAAGGATTCTGAATAGGAGATGCTCTGGAATACCGATCGGAATTGTCCGCTTTGCTTTGGGGGGAATCTGTAAAAGGAAGAGGGAAGTGACCGGAATTGGGCCTTTCTGCCCGATTTTAACTCCGATGCTTAAGTCAGAAAACTTGAGAAGGAAGTCTCAGATATAAGTTAATTCTTTTATATTTTTTCGGATCCCTTTCTTCTATTATTGTTCTTCTTTTATAGCAAATTAAAGGCGGTTTAGGAAAATATCCTAAAAGGCAGTGGGAAAGGCGGTGAGTAAGGTGGTGGATAAATATCTCATGAGGCGGTAAGAAAATATCTGCCTTGTGTACCTACTGTGTAGGTACTATGTAGGTAAGTAGCCTACTGTAGAGGCAAGCGGATAAGATCTACTTACTGTAGAGGCGTTAGAGATTTTCTTCCCTAGGTGGCTATGAGCCCCTTATGAGACAGTCTCTGGATAAAAAGGATTGCTATAATTCCGACGGATTTGTTGGTACCCTCATTCTTATTTGCCGAACGGAATTTATCTAGAATATTTGGTGATATTGCCACGTGGTCAGATGGATGTGGCCCTGTGCATGAGACAGGTGGCCATTTAAGTGGGTGAGACGTATTTTACCAAGTATCTCAATAACACTAGTCCCCCCCAAAGTGTACTTGTTCGAAAAATCTGAGCGAGGAGTGAGCTAATCACACTTTTCGCTTGGTTCCAGAACAAGTATCTTCCTTAGTTGGCATGTCTATATGGGTGTAGATTTTGTCTCTAGGATGATAAGGCACATGTGCTATTAATAGGCTACTGACACTTGCTGTGTTGTCTTTTCGTTGTTTGAATCGAGGTAGATTTTTCTCCGGAATTTCCGTCTATAGTGTCAATAGGTTTTTCTATTTAAGGAGCTTGTATGGATAGTGCTTTTATTTATTCCGTTGTTATCTTTGTAGCTTTGTATAATGGCGCAGCGCTTGTCTTTCTTCAAATTTTTCACTTTCACCCAATCCTTCCGTCATTTGCGAATTCCAACCTCTTTTTATGAACATTTAGAGGGCTTGAGGACTGGAGTCGTTAATTTGATAAGTCGGAACTGCTGCGTATGGTAGTCTCTTTTGGCTATTGGCACGGATTTAGGCGAAATCTGTTTTGAGGAAGGGTGGGAAATTTTTCATGTTGATCATGATGTTGAGGCGGGGGATCTTCTAGTTTTTACTTATGCAGGGGGTATGCGCTTCGAAGTTGAAATATTCGGAAGCGATTCATGCCGCAAAGAAGTGGACCCAAATCTTCGTCCACCTGCTTTGCCGGGGTTTCCTAGTGACGACGAGGACAACGACGGTTGCGGAAATCCGTGCATCTCCTCCGAGTCTTATCCGAGTGAGTCCTCGAATGGATCTGTGGACTGTTAATTAGGGAATTCCGACGGAGAATAATGTTTGCTAAGACTTGTTGCGTTGTTTTGTTTGTTTGTTTTTTTTTTTTTGTTTGTAACTATCTTTGTAACATAAACAAAAGGTTGTCGTTTAGCTTATAAATTCTTTGGCATCTTCCTGAAATATTCACTGGTGATCCTATGTTGGGGCGTGTGTTTTGTCTTCTATGGTATGGGCTCTACTTTTTATACAATGCCTATTATTCACTGAGAAGACACGTGTCTCTCCTACTGTTTAGCATTAAAGGGAGATTGTGGCGCGACATGCGTGGCGTGCGCGTTTGTCAACATCATGATGGGCGCAGTTACCCATATGTGTCAGGTGGCGTTTGGTATGCTAACGTGGATGGAATTTTGAATCGTTTAAGGAGAAGTGATGATGGCTATCTGATTGGCTTGGATTTGAGGAATTTTGGTTCGATGGTTCGATCGGGGCGTAGTGTTGGGATCTAACGGCCAAGAATTTGTTTCCCTTTCATATAATAACCCGTAAAGGTGGATAAGGCTTTATTGTGAAAATCGAAAATCGCGAGTGTCTTCTTCTCCGGCGAGCTCTGTCTTAGAGTTCCTGCGTTCTTTCACCTTTTTTTCTTCTAAGGTATGGCTAGTGATTCTAGTGCGTCTTCTTCTTCTGGTTTTTCTAATGAATTCCATAAACCTGCTGCTTCTCAACCCCTTTCGATCTCTTCTTCGTCCGAACCCATAGTCTCCGTCGCGATTCCAGGCGGGTCTAGGGATGTTCCGGTCCAAGGTTTGCGGTTTTATCCCTCCTCTAGAGCGATGGGTAGGGGGTCTGACACCTTCATAAGCCTCCTTGGGCAGAAGGATGTCGATGACTTGGTAGAGAAGTATGAGATAGATCTGTCTTTATTTGAGGTTAGGGCTCCATGTTCTGGGGAGAGGGCAAGTTCTCCTAGGGAGGGGGAGATTGCCATCTATCAGGATGCATTGTTGGGTAGCCTTAGGATTCCTTTTTCTAGTTTTTCAAAGGCGATTCTGGAAGAATATCGCTTGTGTCCTTCACAGTTAACTCCGAACTCTTGGAGGTTGCTCAACGGTTTTGTTATCATTTTTAAGAACTATGGGATAAATCCGACTGTCCGTTGGTTTCGTATGTTATTTAGTCTGTGTTTAGAGTCCAATGCCGATTGGTACTATTTTTCGGCTCGTTCCGGGAGAAAGTTTCTAGGGAAAGTCCCTTCTTCCATTAAGCGATGGAAGAGTAAATTTTTCTTTGTCAAAAGTAAGTCCGGGTGGGATGTCCGAACCAAGTGGGAGGCTTCCCGAACGGATATTGTTTGTGAGGAGATGACAAAGGAAGGGGAGGTTCTTCTTAAGTCAATGACGGGAATGTCCAAGGTTTACATGGATGCCTTCTTAACTAAGGAAAATCTCCTTAGGTGTCGTTTAATAGGAGCTACTGGTAGGACTTGTTTTTGCGTCTAACTTAATTTAATCTTGAATCGTGATGTCTAACTTTCTTCGGAATTTATTCTTGCAAAAAATCCGATGGAGGACGAAGATTTAAGTTACGTTAAGGGCATCTTGGCCTCCTTCGAAGGTGAAGTTCATCCGCCCTTACCTCGTGGGCGAAAGAAGGAGGAAGTAGCGTCCAGCAAAGGCGCTGATACTTCCAAGGAGGAGAAGAAGAAAAGGAAGATAAAAGACATTGACTCTTCCAAAAAGAGGGTCAAGAGTGATCCTGCTGTTGGGTCGTCACAGGAGAGAAGGACAAATAGGAAGAATTCTGAGGACGCATCGGGTCCTGGAATTACAAGAGAACAGGCGAATTCGCCCAACAAGAGGTTCGCCTGGCTTTATCGCCAATTTCAGAGGGCCCCTCTTCTAGTCAACTAGAAGATATTCTCCTTAGGGAGGTGGGAGTCTACTTCTTAGGGCTATCTATTGTTTCACTAAGAATTTTTGATTTAGGTTAGTTTTATAGGTGGAAGCAGGAGAAGCAGCTTTCTTGGACAAACTGAGGGTGGCAGACTCAGTTCTGAAAGGACCAGCCACTCAGTAGAAGGAATTATCTTCCGAGGATATTCCTTTCCGAGATGCCGCGTCCGTGAAGGACATTTTGATGGCTATGAGGCTCGAGCAGCTCTCCAATAAACTTTGAAGGGCTGGAAGGGAAGAGGCCATTTGCGAACTTTTCCGTTCGGCTATGCTGGTAAAATTATTCTTGTAATTCTTTTACTTCCTAGTTTGGTACTATCGCCCCTAACTTATTTGTTATTCTGTAGACTGCTCAATGGGCTGATCGAGTCAGCAATCTTTGTCAAGAAGACTTGGCAAAGATGGAAGCGAGTGGGGCAGAAATTGCCCAATTAAGTTTTAGGGTGGCAGCTTTGGAGGGAAAGGAGAAGGACCAACTTGCTGTTATCCATGCTCTTGAGCGAGATAAGGCCGAGCGGCTTCAACAACTGGCTGCTATGGAAAAAGAGAAAAATGATCTAGCGGCCAAGCTAGTTATTTCCGAGGGCTCTCTTCATACTGCTGAGGAGAATATCAACAAATTACAGGATGAATCCAGCAGTTTGAAGAAGGAACTTACATCCACTCAAACTGAGCTAGCTGAAGCTCGATGGGAGCTAAAATTGAAGGTTGGTGAACTTGCCGCCGTTCAGGCTGAGTTGGAGGAAATTAAAGGGAAGCGCGACACACTCAAGGAAGACTTAGCTTCTAGAAAAAAAGCCCCTAAATCCGACTCACAGGAAATGAAAGATTTAGCAGAACGAGCGGATAAGTTAGAAAAAGAGGTCACTCGACTTAGGGCAAAAGCGAAAGAGGGGGCTACCCGTATATATTCAGTATTGCAGCAGGTGGGCCATCATGTTCCTCCTGCAGAGGTGTTAGCGATGGGGCTTGCTGGAGTCTTAAAGAGGTTTACGGAATTGAAGGAGCAGCAGATTATAACCTGCACCAGCCTCCTCTGTACCTCCGACTCAAATTCCTCCAGAAGCAGTTACCCACCCGGAAGGCCCTAGCTCTTAGGGATTTTTGTTTCATAGAATGTTTTTGTGAAGACTTAGACTTTTTGAATGTAATTTTTACTTATATGAATGAAACACAAACCTTTATTTTGGTGAAGATTTATTTCCGAGTCAAGGTTATCTTTAACCATTTAAGAAGTCTTTTGCTTGTAAAGCTTCTTCTTTTTCTTAGCCTAGTCATGGGACTTTGATTTGTTGAGTAAGACCCTTGCCTTTGTAAATGAGATTGTTGCCTCATATTTCGATCAGGATTTTTGCCCCTTGGTTCTGGATGAGGATTGTTAGGATAATTTTCTACTCATCTTTTAGGAATGGGATTTTCACCTCATCTTTGTGGGATGAGATTTTCACCTCATCTTTATCGAGAATTTCTAAACAGAACTTGAAGTTTTATTTCACAAAATATTTAGGAGACTGCTACAACATTCATTGATAGTAGCGTCACAAGTGTTCAGCATGAAATGGGCGTTTGAGTGCCTTCCCTTCCATATTAACCAGATAATAAGTACCCATGCGGACAATCTTCTGTATGACGTAAGGGCCTTCCCAGTTAGGAGTTAGCTTCCCCGTTCGACTTTTGTTTCCCTGGAACTCATTTTCTCTTAAGACCAGATCACTGACTTGGAAGAAGACTCGTTTTACCCTTGTGTCATAGAATCTTTTTACCCTTTGGCGATATATCGCTGCCCTTGTTTCTGCAACTTCTCTTCGCTCTTCAAGTAGATCAAGTTCCGCTCGGAGATTCTTCTCATTTTCTTCTGATGAGAAAGTTTGTTGTGTCCGCAAGGTAGGCATTCCTATTTCCGCAGGGATGACTGCTTCTGCCCCGTAAGTAAGAGAGAAAGGAGTCTCTCCCGTGGGGGTTCTTGCGGTTGTTCGGTAAGCCAAGAGAGCGCTCGGAATTTCCTCAACCCAATTAGTTTCATTTTAAGACACTCGGGTTTTAAGAGTCTAGAGCAGGGTGCGATTTGTCACTTCGACTTGGCTGTTGGCTTGAGGATGTGTTACTGAAGTTAATCTGGATTCAATTCCGAGCTCGGATCAAAAGATTTTGAAAGCCTTGTTATCAAACTGTCGTCCATTATCAGAGATGAAGGCGACTGGAATTTCGAACCGACAGACAACTGTTCGCCATAAAAATCCTTGACAAGCCTTTTCCGTAATCTTGGCCAATTGCTCAACTTCTACCCATTTGGTGAAATAGTCGATAGCAACTTTCAGAAATTTCATTTATCGAGTCGAGGTTGGAAATGGTCCCAGAAGATCAATTCCACAAACTGCGAATGGTCGAGGACTGATAATTGGCGTGAGCATTGTTGGCGGTCGCCTTTAGATCCTGGAATGCCGTTGGCAGGCGTCACATTTTCGAGCGAACGCCACCGCATCTTGAGTTAATGTTGGCCAATAGTAGCCTTGTTGCAGGACTTTGTAACTCAATGCCTTGCCTCCTATATGGCCCCCTCCGATGCTTTCATGAATTTCTTGAAGGACATAGTTGGCTTCTGTTGGATTTAAGTATCGTAAGAAGGGTTGCGTGTAGGACCGCTTGTATAGGTGTTCACTAATCATACTGTACTGGGTGGCTTTGTAAGAAATCCGTCTGGCTTCTGTCTTGTTGGATGGTGCAGGTCCACCTTGTAAGTAGTTTCTGATGGGATCGATCCAACATGGCTCTTCCTCTGTACTTTGTACCTCTCCTACTAGCCCTTCAATGGTTTTTGTTGGAAGGTACTGTAGGTTGAAAGAGGGTTCTGTATCTCCATTAGATGCCGTTGCTTTCTTAGATAAAGCGTCTGCCTCTTCATTTTGTGTCCGACAGATTTTTTCAATCTGGAAGTCAGCGAAGCATGGAACTATTTTCTTCACCACTGCCTGGTATTTGACCATATTCTCCTCCTTTGCTTCAAAACTGTCTAACGTATGGCCAACGACTAGCTGTGAGTCGGAATATACGTGTAGATGTTGAATTCCGAGCCCCCGAGCCAAATGCAATTCTGCGATGAGGGCTTCATATTCGGCCTCGTTGTTGGTGGCTCGGAATTGGAACTTAAGAAATGTTGTAATTTTCCATTTAGAAGGAGAATAAAGGACAAAGTCTGCCCCTGACTTTTCTTCAGTTGTTGATCCGTCGACATATAAGGACCATGGGATGGCAGGGTTTTCTTCTGGGTCTTGTGACGGGATTTCCGTGGGAACGGTTAATTCCGCGATAAAATCTGCTAGCACTTGAGCCTTGATTGCCGTTCGGGGTTTATAAGTAAGATTAAACTCACCTAATTCTATTACCCATTTAGCTAGACGTCCGGAATTTTCAGGCTTATGGAGAACCTACTTTAAGGGCTAGTCAGTCAACACAGTAACTTTGTGAGCTTGAAAATAAGGTCTCAATCTCCGTGCGGATGTGATAAGGGCGAAGGCTAACTTTTTGAGTGGTAGATACCTTGACTCCGCGTCATTAAGGATCTTGCTTGTGTAGTAGACAGGCTTCTGAGCTCCCTTATCTTCTCTTAATAAAATTGCACTAACCGCTCGAGGAGCAGTAGCCAGATAGATATAGAGTTCTTCTCCTACTTGCGGCTTGGCTAGCAACTGTGGCGATCGGAGATAATCTTTAAGTCCCTGGAGGGCTTTTTTCACACTCTTCTGTCCACTCCATCTTTGGTGCTTTACGCAAGGCTTGGAAGAGTGGGAGATTTTTCTCTCCGACTTTAGAGATAAATCTTCCAAGAGCTGCTAGGCGTCCATTAAGCCGTTGTACTTCTTGAAGACTTTTGGGTGATCCCATGTGAAGAATGGCTTTGAACTTTTCTGGATTTGCCTCTATTCCTCTTTGGGTCAATATAAATCCTAGAAGTTTCCCTGATTGGACACTAAAGGCACACTTTTTCTGATTTAGGTGCATATTGTAAGTCCGAAGTGACTGAAAGGCCTCCTGTAAATCCGAGAAATGCTCATCGGCTTTCCGGCTCTTCACCAAGATGTCATCTACATAGGCTTCGACATTTCTGCCAATTTGTTCTTTGAAGACTGTACTTATGAGCCTCTGGAAGGTGGCTCCGACATTTTTTAGACCGAACGACATCACCTTATAGCAATAAGTTCCTTTGCTAGTAATGAAGGATTTTTTTTCTTCATCGTCTTTGGCCATTCGTATTTGATTATAGCCTGAGAAGGCATCTAAGAAACTCAGCATCTCATGCCCCGCCGTAGAATCAACCAAACCATCAATTGAAGGTAGGGGGAAGGAATCTTTTGGACAAGCTTTATTTAGGTCCGTAAAATCCACGCACATTCTCTATTTTCCTGACAGTTTTTTCACCAGGACCACATTAGCTAACCATTCTGGATAGTTCACCTCTCGAATAAATCCTGCCTTCAAAAGAGTTGATACTTCTTATTCTGCACCTTACTCGCCTTTCTCAGGCGTAATTTCTCATTTACCTTGTGCCAGTTTGAAAGATCGATTTATCTTTGGCCGAGGTGCTCGATCACGCTTCACGCTGGCGACATGTCTTCTGAGGACCAGGCGAAGAGGTCAGAATTTGTCCTTAGTACCACCATGAGATTTTCTTGCTGTGCTGTTGTCAAATCCGCTCCAATCCGCACAGTACATTCCAATCTAGTTGTGTCTAAAGGAACTATAAGCAATTCTTCAAATGGTGTTGGTCGGAGTTCTTCATCTTCTCGTTCTGTTATTCTGTTGATCAACATGGCCTCTGAAGCTCTCGTTTTGCCTTTATTTTGAGTTGTTCCTTTGAGAGTTGAGGTATAACATTGTCGTGCCAAGGGTTGATCCCCTCTTACTTCTCCACTACCACTCTCGGTCGAAAATTTGATGAGAAGATGATAAGTAGAAATTATTGCTTTTAAGGCGTTGAGAGTTGGCCTACCAAGAATCACGTTGTAACTTTAGGCACGCAGCACAACCGTAGAAAATTTGTCGCCATCAAGTTGATGATCTTGGCTAATTTCCTACCGTGAATCGTAATGTGATCATTCCTTCGTTTGTATCACTCCTCCTGAAAATCCTATCAAGGATGATTTTACGGGAGTAAAAGTTGTCTGCATCATATCTCATTCTTTCAAAGGCGCCCAAAAGAGAATATCTACCGAACTTCCACCGCCTATCGGGACCCGTTTCATTTGGAAGCTAGAGACCATGATGGCAATGACTAAGGCGTCGTCATGAGGGTGGCGAACCCTGCTGACATCATTATCATAAAAGATGATGGGAGTCATAGGCCGAGACCTTCTTTGTGGCACTTCCGTCTCCTGTGCCGCTCCCACCATTCGAGCATAGCTTTTCCGAGAGGCGGAAGTTTCACGACCAAAACTAGGGCCGCCACTAATAAATCCGACCATCTCTCCTTTTGCTCCTTCAGGCTGTGACATCTCAGGTTCCTCTTGAACATCAGTGTTGATATACTGCTCTAATTGTCCCCTTTTAACGACATCTTCTATAGCGTTCATCAAATGGGTACACTTATCTATGTCATGTCCTCTGGCTTGATGAAATTTGTAATTTCGCTTGCTATTTTTTTGTCGTTCGGGATTTCTTGCAGGCTCCGGCCACGTCAAAATGTTTTGATCCTGGATTTGCATAAGGATATGGCTTCGGGTTTGATTTAGTAGGGTGTGATGATTATATCTAATTATTTTTCCTTCTTTTGGGGGTTCTCTAGGCTGTAACATATGTCGTTGAGTACCTTTACCTTCACTTTTATTGTCTCTACGTGATCCTCCTTCCCTTCGGACTTCTGTAGACCTCCTGTTAAAACTTTGATGTTTTCTGTCTTTCTGGATCTCCGTAGGGATACGACGAGCCTCTTCATCCCAACCCGTATAAATTTCGTCAGAATTAATGTACTTTTGGGCGTGGATCATAAGGGCGCGGATGGTTTTTGGTGGGTCCAAAGTGAGGGAAAAACGGAAAGGAGAGTCTAGCAAACCCTCCATCAAAAAGGTTATGGCCATTCGTGGAATAAGATCCGCAACATTTGCTGCTTCATCTATGTAATGATTGTGGTAGGCTTGAAGTGTTTCGCCCCCTCATTGTTTAACACGTAGAAGGGTAGGGTAGATGGGGTTTTCTTTTGCTTCGAGTAATTAGCAAAATAAGCTAAAAAGTGATCTGCTAAAACTTGAAAAGAAGAAATTGTGCTAGACGGAAGATCAACAAATTAGTCTTGTGCTTTTCCCTCTAAAGTGGCGGGAAAAGCTCGGCACATACGAGCATCCGTAATTCCAGAGAGTAGCATCTTTGATCGGAAAGACTTCAAGTGACAGGACGGATTGGTTTTGCCTTCATATGCGATCATTGTAGGCGGTCGGAAACTGTCAGGGACATGTTCATCCAATATTTCTTTGATAAAAGGAGACCGTGTAGTGGGAACACGTCGTTCGGATTTCTGGTTTCCCCAATAGGGACCCTGTTGCTGCGTTCTTCTGTCGACAGTTGGGACAGACGGACTATTCCTTTCTGTTCTTGTAGTAGCCTGTTCTCGACGTCGAATGGAGGGAGGCTCTGAACTAGCGGAAAAGGCGGTCTACTCTCTTCTTTCCCCATGAGTACGAGTCCTTGTCCTTCCTCTACTTTCGAAATTGGCTAATGGGGCTGTCGGCACAGTTGGTGGAATTTGTGGAGGCGGAAGTGGTGGGTGGGCCAAGGTGTGAACAACCTGAGTCAACCGCTCTAATTGTTGCTGCATGTTGAGATAAAATTCTGGGATGGGTTCTTGAGATAAAATGGCTGGATTTTTCGATGGGGGGTAAGATATGTGGATTTTCCAACGGACTCTCCCCATCTCTCCGGATTTCGCCAGGTATTTCTGTATTACTAGGCACTCCTTGTTCTTGAATTCGTTTAGATCTTCTGGTAGTAATCATTTAGCTTTTTGTAAGGGTCCCCACGGACGGCGCCAAACTGTTGATGTCAAAAACTGGTCCTCCTCACTATTGCCTCATGATCTGGTCTCAGCCTTTTGACAAACGGTTGAGATTTATAGTTGATGTAGATGCTTACAAGGATTCTGAATAGGAGATGCTCTGGAATACCGATCGGAATTGTCCGCTTTACTTTGGGGGGAATCTGTAAAAGGGAGAGGGAAGTGACCGGAATTGGGCCTTTCTGCCCAGATTTAAGTCCGATGCTTAAGTCAGAAAACATAAGAAGGAAGTCTTAGACATAAGTTAATTCTTTTATATTTTTTCGGATCCCTTTCTTCTATCATTGTTCTTCTTTTATAGAAAATTAAAGGCGGTTTAGGAAAATATCCTTAAAGGCGGTGGGAAAGGCGGTGAGTAAGGCGGTGGATAAATATCTCATGAGGCGGTAAGAAAATATCTGCCTTGTGTACCTACTGTGTAGGTGTACCTACTTTGTAGGTACTATGTAGGTAAGCAGCCTACTGTAGAGGCAAACGGATAAGATCTACTTACTGTAGAGGCGTTAGATATTTTTTTCCCTAGGTGGCTATGAGCCCCTTATGAGACAGTCTCTGGATAAAAAGGATTGCTATAATTCCGACGGATTTGTTGGTACCCTCATTCTTATTTGCCGAACGGAATTTATCTAGAATATTTGGTAATATTGCCACGTGGTTAGAGGGATGTGGCCCTGTGCATGAGATAGGTGGTCATTTAAGTGGGTGACACGTATTTTACCAAATATCTCTATAACAAAACATATAAAGAAAATAGATAACTCCGATCTCAAAATAGTTGGGAGTCCCTCCGGTGCCCGGGAAAACACAATGTTGAGTTCAATAAATAGTTTTTATAGAAAATAGGTTTTTCCTTATACTAAAACCTCCCATGTGTGTGTACCTTTCCATGGTGCCTCTTACTGACTCAAGCACGACTTCAATGGTTATAGACCTTATTCCCTAAAGCAAACTCTTCTAGTTAGGTAGTTGCTGCAGACATCCAATGAGGTAGTCATTTCCCCCAGTAGGTCATCAAGTGGAGATTTCTGATGCCTAAGATTCAACTACTCAAGAGCGGCTTTCATGCTTTAAAGGTGATAGCTCTTTCTACCATATTTTCCGGTAGGGCATTCCTAATGAATCCGACTTTCCGGCTGGTAGTGCATCCCTAATGGATCCGACTTTCCGGACTTATTTTTCTTCACACATCCGGTAGGGCATCCTTAATGGATCTGACTTTTCAGATTCTTTTTCTCTTTTTCTCTTCCTTTTCTTTTCTCTTTTTTTTTTCTTTTTCTCTTTCCATTTTTTTCTATAAATAACATAAACTAGTGGTCACAAACTAGGCAGAATACAAACCTAAGCAGACAAGTGACAGTATAGTCAAGGTTTGTGCTCAAAATTTTATAAGGTATCTTGTAAAGGCAAAATTATATTGTATACTTTTGAAAAAAATTAGCCCCCAACACTAATGCTGACCTAGACACAAAAGAGGACTCCCATTAATTTCCTCATTGATCATCCTAAATCAATACTTATCATAATTAATATAATTTCTAATAATTAATCCCCCCACCAAACTTAAATTGTGAATTTTCCCCAATGCACACCATGTATGCACTAACAAGAATATGACATGTGAAAACAAGATGGGAGAGAGAAAGTAAACTTAGCTCAGTGTGTGTCGTGATGTGTCTAGTATTGTTGTTGTGTTTCCTGCCAAGTGTGAATTTCAACTTACCCTGAGAATATCAAAGGCACAAAAGGTGATGCTCCATAGCATAAAAAACGAAACCCTTTATGAACAGACTGACTAAACTAAAAAGAAAATACAAAAGTGGTAAATAAAAAGATACGTGTAGAGATAATACTCATATGTCGAAGTCCTCTATTCCTTCGTTGTCATCTATATCATCTCCAATATCCTCTCGATCGGCCTCATCTCAAGAATCACTGTCTTGAGCTACTACCCCTGTATCTCTTGTAGTCGGTACTAATAGTAGAGGTGGGGGTGGACACTCGATACCCTGATGCTCAAATGATATCTAAGTTATGCGTACTAACTAGAGGAGGAGGACATCTCTATCTGCCTGAGTAAGTGCTGGCACTGCTAGTGGGGATGATGTGCTGGGCTCGACTACGGCTCTTGAATGCTCTGGCTGCTCTGCTGGTGCCGTGGGTTCAGTGGGGGATGTGGCCGTGTATCTGATCCGTTATGAATTCTGTGTAGCCTGCAGTATACCCATCGATCTCAGTGTGTCTATAGTGATCGTGATGTAACTCCCTCACCAACCTCATCGGCCTCGCCAATGCATTACACACACATAACTCCATCCCTCGAGAAAGCCTCGTGATGTATGGCCCTGCCAAGATGACTTCGATCTGGGTGTGTGATGTCTGGTGCACTAGGAGCTCTGCCACGACCCATCCCAGGTATAGTGGGAATTCATCCATTATACTCTTGAGGTACATGAAGTCTCTGGTAATGTCGACTCTTGTGCTCAGCCCCATGCCTGTAATAGAGTGGCTAAGGACCATGTGCATGTATTTGAGGGCTGGGGAACAGAGGGTAGATGACTTCGACCACCGCGGGTCATAATATGGATCTTTTTTGAGCCTCCTCCAAACAGACTCCTATGTCTCACCGGCTATCCGATCGATCCGTAGTGCCTGGTACACGCGTATCATCGTGTACTCTGGATCATATAGTCCTAGGTGGAAGGCGAAATCGATGTAGCTCAACTAAAACATCACACCACCCAGTCTGAACTCGAGCTGGTTCGGTCAGTGCTAGGAGATGAGCCCTTTGGTGATATGAAATATCGAGAGTACCTCCAGAGTCAACTCTCGATATGTTGTCTCCTGAATATTGAGGAGGCCTCGCCAACCCCCCACCTCGAGATATCTCTGCACATCGGTGGTGAGACCTACCATCTTTAAAACGCCCCAATTGATGTGTCTGGCCTTGCCAAAGCCCAACCTCTAGAGGCGGAAGTACCTGCCGGCAAACATTGGCGTCGTAAATGTTAACTCCGGCTGGCGATTGGTGGAGGGAGGGGGCGGAAAGCTCCCTTCTCATTGTTTCTTCCTTATGGGCTGCTCGTTGGAGGCTTCCTTCGGTGGTGATGAAGAGTGGGTGCAGGCTTGCTGGAGATGGATGGCGACGACGAAGAAGGAAATGCACACAGGCTATGTGGCCCAAAGAGGGAGAGGTTCGAGGATGGAGGAGGTGGCTTGTGAGACGGCGCGTGCAAGATAGGGTTTAAAACCACATTTTTTTCTTCCCACCGACGTACAAATGCCCATGCCATTTCTTTGTTTCGCTGTCCCACAACGCAGACCCATGCAAGTGCCTTGCACGGCTGTGCGTAATTCAGCTGTTTGTGAGTTGAAATTCCCAAGAGGTGCATGGTCTAATACACGGCGGTGCACTGACCCGTACATCTCTTTATCTTGCTTCATCGCTTCATCTTTCTGGCCCTGTATGTTAGTGACTACATAGACAAAGATTTGTTTGTTAAAGACTCAGGAATCACACAATTATTGAGAACATCATCATACATGGTATTTTACCACGATTGTACCTCTACTAAAACCTAAACCAAATTGGAAAGATGAACTACAAAAGTTACCAAACTTGGGTTGCCTCCCAAGAAGTGCTTGTTTTACGTCATTAGCTTGATGTATCTTTATGTTATTCTGGCTCTTTGGTGATCAGAGACGCTGCATCCTTCTCAAGACCTTCCCCTTTGTATGTTCTTCGCCGCTTCTTTGCAGTCTCGAAAGGCTGGACATATAACTCAACATCTCAAAGGGATATCCTTTAAGTGAACATGGAAGATCATATACTTTGAATTTCCATTACCCACAATAACTATTTTAGCAACACTAAGTGATATCTTTGTTTGGATCTTAGTGTTGCAACTAATTTACTTTGCCATCTATCAATTTCCTCAATGAGAAAGTGTTGGTCCAAGGGCTCATAAAGCAAAATCGAATTGATGTTGGGCTTGACATAATCCTCTTCCTCCTTACTAGGTTTCATATAGTAAGGTTCCTTACGTTCTCCCTTGTCTGGGAATACAGATTGAATATGTTTATTTAGCTCTCGTGGCAGTATCCATTAAGAAAAAGGTAGAGAAGGATGGGTGTCTTCATTGTCCTTTCCAGATGGTGGTGTATGCTCAAGGATGTCCTCCATATCCTACAGGAAAGTGTACTCAAGGTGTTCTTGTAGAATATTCAGTTCCAACTATGGGGGTTTCCTATGGATGGTTCCAGTTTTTCCCAGGTCTCCTTGTCGAGATCTTCATTCGGATTGGTTTCTTCTAAAGATTCCTCGACTTCCCCCTTAAGATACTCCCTTTCTTTTGCATGCATGCTTTGTTCAAATTTTGTCTCAATTTCTTGTTGGGGCTCCTGATATTCCATATCCCATCCATTTATATCATCTGTGCCCATAGAATTAAACATGATTTGTTTGATAGGAACTGCCTCACAAACTATTGATGGGGGAATGGGTGTTGTCGCACTCAAGAATAGATCTATGCTTTCTCTAAACTTGTACACCACTTTCTCCAAATAATCCAATTCCTTGATCTCCCAAGATTCTAACTCCCTTAATGCCATTTTACTATAATGAGTATAGTACGTAAGGGTGTCGTCCAATCAGGGTTACCTATACTGCAATGTATTAAACTAAGTGTAATCCCGGTCTCCTGAAAGAAAAGATATTACCAATTTAAGAAAAAATATTCAATTTAGCACAAAAGATAATGCAAATTAGGATTTTTAGGATATATATATATATTTTTTGAATTTTAAATTGTTGGATTGTTTTTTTTTCGATTTTTAAGCTAAGAACATAAGATAAGATAAGATAACTAGAATAACAGATTTTAATGTTCCTAGCGTTGCTAGTCTCCGGCAACGGCGCCTAAAACTTGATGTATACACAGGGTGCGCTACGACTATCCCGCAAGTATACGGAATCAATCAAGTAGTAAAGTACCCAAAGGTAGGGTTATTGAATCCACAGGGACAGGAATCCGGGTACTAACTATTCTTTGCTATCTAGTTGAAAGGTAATGATGATAGTTGGAAATCTTGTTATGTGTCCTAAACAAAGAACTAATGCGAACAATTGGTAGTTGTGGGCAATCAGAGATGAAATGTGGCACCACATAGAACAATCCTCCTAGGATTCCTTTATTAATAATAGAATTCTAAGTTTTGGCTATCCATTGATTAATTCTTGGAAGTTCGACAATGACACAATCTAGATGCCTCATTCGATCTTTCGGTATGTAAATCGAACTCATTACCTATGTCTAGTTATAATCTAAATAACAGAGATATGGATTTATGTATAAAGAGACAAGCAAGTCAAAACCCTAAGCACTTACGTGCTTCGCTAGAGTATAACGAGATATAAGACAATGGCTCATATAAAATATAATCACATAAATCAAGCACATAGTCACAAAAATCATCAATAAATGAAAGCCAATAAATAAAAGAATTCAATTAACAAATAATCGTAGAGTTCATGTGTCTGAGGCACCACCGAAGGTGTTTAGCCTCTCATACTAATGGAAACCATAACAGAGATACCGGAGAAAGAAATAATTGAAAATATAGGGATTCCCTTGCTTGGTGTCTACTCCGCCTTCGATCTTCTCCGAAACCCTAGCCATCGCTTGGAACACCCGCCGAAGACCTGTCTGCCAGAAGTCCCCTTGGTCTCCGCACAAAGATGATTGATCTCTTCCTCCAATATGGTTTATATAAGCTCCAAAATAATAGTGTATAACTTTCTTTATTAGTTGATAATCTTGGGGATTAATTTGAGATTAGATCGACGCGTTTTTATATAACTTTGAGATGCACGGCCTACTGCATGGGTGTGCATCCGCAGGTGCAGCTTTTCCAAGTCTGCTTAATCTTCATCAAGCACTCGATCGGATAACTAATTCACCTCGGGTTGACCTAAATTTTTAATTATGTGTTCTTGACTTCTTGATGTTCAATCTGAACAGTGGAGATTGGATTTGGAGTCCTGGATCTCTTTAAATAAATTTCAGAACCTTACATCTCCTTCATAGATTTTTGCTTCAAGATGCATGGGCGTATAGAGCATCTGCACGCCCGTATAACGTGTTTTTAATGCCTTTTGAGTATAGAAAGTTACACGGGCTAGTGCACGCCGATGTATAAATATGCCTAGGCCGTGCACATCTCTGTAAAGCCCTTTATCAGCTTGATTTATTGTGGTTTGTCCCGTTTCTCGCTCCTTTAGCTCCGGGTATCCATTTTAGCTGCTTAATTACAAAATAAACCCAGAGGAGCACAAAAATAGAGGAATTGATGTGAAATAATGGGATACGTGTATGCAAATATGATATAAATATATGTATAATTGCTCATTGATCAAGACTCTGACACACACTCAATAAGAACGTTGGAAGACGGAGGGGTAGCTGAAGACAAAGATGTGGGGATGAGAGGAACAGACGGTGGAAGAGCAACACCAACACTAAGAAGGACAATGGGATATGATGTAGGATCCAGAACTGTAGGAGAATCAGGATGATGTAGAAAGGTGAGATCCTATGATGAAGAGGATTAATAAGGAGTATCCTTAAAAAATGTCACATGGCAAGAAATGGGAAGACGTTGAGAAGAAGGATCATAACAACGATAACCATTGTACTCAAGACTATAGCCAAGGAAAACACACATTGGAGAATAAGGGGAGAGCTTAGTGCGCTCAATGGAAGGAAGAAGCACAAAACATACATAACCGAAAGAAACTTGGCCCCTTTTAAGGCACATTGATAATGACTACTAAAACACTGCGGAACTTGAATTAGATGGGCCTTTTTAGGGCTTGACAATTCGTCACTTTTTAGAGCGCCCTTGTCAAGGGACAAAGCTAATCCATTGTGGTCAAATCACCACCCTATCAAAGGAGGAAATGATGATCAATAAAACCCAATGGATATCTAATCTTTGGTTATTTCCAGGACCGGTGGAGAAGAGCAAAAGAGGTTGAGAACTCTTCTTACTTGACTAGTCATGTACTCTGAGCTCCGAGAACTATGTTCTCAATTCATCCCGGTCCTAGTAGGACATAGAGAAGTAAACTATGGAAGCACGAACTAATACTGAACTTGAAATCAGTAGCGTTGGAGAAGCTATGTTTAAAGGCCGACAACAAGAAGGCACAATACTTAGCCATTCCCGAAGACAAAGAACTCGAAAGGAAATCATACACTAGAACCACAAGTAGAGAAAATATTTTTTTATTGATAACTTATGAAAAGATACAAGTACAAAAGATACAAGAAGAAAGAAAATATATACAAAAGCTATCAAAAAAGTATGACAAAAGCTTCAGGCTTAGCTTGTGACGCTTTGACCTCAATTAAGGCTTACACTTCCGATCCCGGTAGAATCGACACCTTGTGGTCGACCACCACTTTGACCTCAGATTCAGTAAATGACCCTTCAATCTTGGGTAGAAGCAACGCCTCGGGAGTAGGCGCTATACACACCTTGAGGTCAGCTATGACTTCGGCCTCAACAGTTTCTTCTCTAATAGATGGAGGAAGGTATCAAAGAGACCTCTTGAAATCCATAGTCCAAAAATCCAGCTCCGGATGATCAAGGATGATCTCTTTGAAAATGTTGAATCTATCCTTCACTCCCATGGTGGCATGCTCGACGACCTTCTCTTCGAACTCTCTCAAGTTCTTAAAGACGGCCACGCCTCCTTCAGTACATCTTGAAACTCCAGAGAATCCTTGAACTCCTCCATGACTTTCTTGTTGGAAGCCTAGAGCTCTATATGGAATTCTTGGAAGAACTGGAACACTACCACCGCTCTTTCTCAGCTTCCTGCATAGCTTGACATACCGCGGTCTCCCGCTCCTTCTCAAGATGGCAACTATATTGTTTGGAAGCCCACAGGAGATCTTGGACGCATTTTATTTCATCAAGACCCTGAAGCTTGCCCCTCTTATCGACTTCAACCTTCTGCTTGAGGTCGGCCTTCTAGAGTTCAAGCCCCAAAATTTGTTCTTTCAGCAAAGCCAACTCGGCCTCAACTTTTTGCAACAACTCCATTGAAGGGTCACCCATTATGAACTCCTCACGGAACTGCTTGGCCATGTGACCCATCAAAATAGCAGGTTGCATAAGAGAAAAACTTAAGGTCAACAACTAAATAAGAAATATTAAGAAGTCAGAAAAAGGACGAAGATTGAAGATTACCTTTTCTCCTTCCAGTGTTAGTCAGGAGGTATTCTCTTCCTTGTTGAGCTCTCGCAAAGTAGCTATGTTAGAATATAAGAGAATGGCCTCTAGGGCCTCGGTGGCTACCACCTCATTTATAAAGAAGGACCTCACTTTAGCACTGGTACAAACTGGAGCTTTGTCTTCGGAAGTATAGGGTCCTGCAGAACTTGATGCAACACGGACAGGAGCAGTCAACTTGGAGTGTCTAGCTTGGCATCCTACTTTACAGGAATAATGGCTCAGCGATACCGAGGCCTTGAGACCAAATCTGTTGAAACATTTGCCTCCTCGACCACTGGGGCCACCAACGCCACTAAGGCCTCGGGTTAAGCCCGAGGCCTCTTGGTCAAGCACATTTTTTCCTCGACAGGGCGCTTCCCTCGACTGAATGAAATAGAACTCAAAGGATCTTTAGACTTCCCACTTAGGTTGCAGAGAAATAGTCAACGATCTTTCAAATTCGCTGTAAATGGAAAAACAAGTCAATTATGTTTAAAGTAGAACATGAGCAATGCTACAAGGGAGGAGAGAGTCCTACTCACTACTGAGAAGAGCTCGACTTCGCAAAGGTTATCAACTGTGATTACCTTCGCAAAGAGAATAGACTCTATGCTCTTGAGGAACCTCAATTGTACCTCCCCTGGGGCTGATAACTCAGCCTTAAAATCAGAATCGACATTGAGGGGGTCCCAGGAAGGTGGGACTGTCCACTCGGATTAACAAGAATCAAAGAAAAAACTGGATTTTTAGTGGTAAACCACAAAATGAGCCTTTCCTAGGAAAGACTGATGACGTTGAGCAGGGAATTAGAACCAACCCACATAGTTCTAGTGTCTTTTTCAATAAAAGTGGAGACACCACCGGAAGAAAAGCCCTAAGCTGAGATGGTGAAATTGAATGACAAACCCGTACAAAAGTCTCCATGAGTTCAAAACAAGTTGGGCTGGCGTCAGATTATTGAGAAAAAGAATCTCACAAAATAGACTTGGGATGGGAAGATGAAAGCCAACCCTAAAGGATTCTAAATACATGGCTATCTCTCTATGACAATGGGTATTGACTCTCTCCCTCGATGAAGGGCACCTATTGTAATAACCAGAATTAATTTCTATAATAGCAAGGACCTAATTAAGAGATTATAATGTGATTAAACCAATATGGTCTAATTCATCATACTATCCGACTTGGATTAACCTTGTATATGAGATAAAATAGAGAATCATAAAATGTTTATGATTTATCTCTATCTAAAATATGAATTGTAATTTGATTAGGTTACAATATTTGAGTTGAATTAGACTTATCTCATAGAGATAATTGTAAAATGTTTATGATTGATCTCCATCTCAAATAGGGACTGTAATTTGATTTTGGTTCGATATCCGAGTTTGGATTAGATAGGAATTCATCTTATAGAAATAATTAGCAAATGTTTATGATTTGTCTCTTTCTTAAATAGGGATTGTAATTTGATTTTGATTCAAACGTTTGAGTTTGACTTGGATTAAGATTTATCCTATAGAGATAAATTACAAAATATTTATGATTTATTCCTATCCCGAATATAGATCAGAGTA
Source organism: Dioscorea zingiberensis (assembly GCA_026586065.1). NCBI lineage: Eukaryota > Viridiplantae > Streptophyta > Magnoliopsida > Dioscoreales > Dioscoreaceae > Dioscorea > Dioscorea zingiberensis. The sequence goes on from CM048823.1 coordinate 22,696,363, forward strand.
AGACTAGGACGCTATAATCTGTATAAGGAGAGACATAATGAGAGAATTGGTATACAAATAGGTGAGGAAAAAAATTGAGTGATCTCCCGTGAGGGCTTTGCTAGCTTGGTTTGGGGGATACAAGTGAAGTACTTTGGCTAGGGCATTAGGTGGCTAAAGTAAGTTCCATCCATCTTCTAGTATTTTTTATTAAAAACCATGATTTGCATGTACGAGGACCTTTATCTTTGTATACGACTTGGATTAAACTCACATATTTGACAAACTTTTGATTGGACATATGTTGTATGACTCATATGTTTTATTAGATTTTGAACATTTTGAATATTTTTGGCATGGACACCAAGATTAATTGTTTGATTGATTTTCAAATATTTTTACTAAGAATACTTAGACTATAATTCGATGCCCTACTAGTGGGATAATCATTGGTAATTTGATACCTAACAGTGGGGAATATATTGGCAAATTTGATACCCTGCTAATGGGGGCATATATTGTCAAACCTTTGATGGGGGTTATACGTTGACACCTTAGATGCCTAGCCACAAGGATTAATATGGACTTAGTCTGATTGGATTTTAGAATACGGTGTCTAGTTTACTTTGAATTATTGAAAGATTTTATAGCATATGATCAAAAATTTATCTTTAAAAAGTATATATTATTATAAGCATGTCTAAAATAATTTTGTAGTATTTTGAAATTGATTTACTATTTGTGAGCATGATATGAATTTTGTTACATTCAAATATTAAAAACTTGTTTGATTTAACTAGTGAGTTGTTGGTTCTTACTATGCTAGTAAGCTCACCCCCCTCTCTATTTTCAGGTTTAGATCAAGAGGCTTAGCTTTCAAGGAAACTGAGAATTTAAACAATGTAGTAGATCCTTTGATTTTTTTTATTTGATTATTGAGAGTTTAGACGATTATTATTATGATAGAGAAACATTATGTGTTTATTTGAGAAATAAATAAGACTTTATTATTATTATTTAAGGATTTTGCATTATGTCAATTACGAGTATAATAGGTTACTAGATTGTTTTGTGCCTTGCATACCTATGGGGGTAACCTAATAAGTATCTGGAGTTGTCCGATGCTCAAGCCCATGATCGGTTTGGGGCGTGACAATTTAGTGGTATCAAAACCTTAACGGTCCATCTTAACCCTTAAGGGTAAGTTAGGTTAGAAATTTACTGACGTTAAGGGATAACCAAGCTTAGTGGGACTCTAAATTAGTTAAGAGAAAAGTATTAGGTGAAGGTCGTGGACTTGAAACTTTCTCTCCTAGATTAAATTTGTTTGTACAGTCTAAAATGTCCTTATTATTAATTATACAATTGTTAATAAGAATGACTAACCATAACCCTGAACTATTTGAGAATTCAGATATGAGTTTAGATGACTAAACTTTTATAAGAAGGAGAGAAAGTAAAACCCAATACTTTTGTTATCTTTATTAGGGACCTTAGGAAATTTTTCAAAGAAATTTGGAGGTTTTTCAAAAATTTCATCTTTTTGTAAATCTTCCTTTTGAGATAAACCCGGATTTTTTCTGTTTGAAATAGACTCAAATTCTCTTTTTGAGATAAACCTAATTTATGAAGTTTGATCTATGAGATAAGCTATATTTGAAACAAATTCGAATTCTCTTTTGAGATAAACCTAACTTAGGAAAGATTCATCTACGAGATAAACTCTTTTTGAAATAAATTAGATTTCTTTTTTGAGATAAGCCCAAATTGTCACTTTGAGATAAATTCAAACACTCCTCCTTGGGGATTCCCTCCCCTATATAAAGGAGGGCTTCCATGCCTAACAAAATCATGGAAAGGCTATGACGCAACCGGTAAGAGGGCCCAGCCGGAGTTAAGCATTAGGGAAACTCAAAGGTTTAGAGTTAGTGGTTTAAAGTCACCTTAGCATGAGAATTTTGAATAGTGAATGATTAGCGACATATGTAAGATAATAGAATGTGTGATCTATAATTTATAATTGTTATGGGAATGCTGCACAGGAAATAAGAGGGACTTAGGGAAGGGGATATGGAACCACTGTCGGTACCACCAACACTAAAAGGCCTAGGACTCTTCGCAACAGAGTCATTAGGGAAGAGGCTAAAATTCGTGACATAATTGCTATCAAGGCGTGACCCAAAATCCCGGGCCCTATGGGTACGCGACAAACTGGCCGTACCCGAGCAAGGACGAGACCTACCTGAATAAAAGGCCTAGATAATCATAAACATACATCATATGCATAGCGGAAGTAATAATAAGATAACATAAATAAGCCTAACATATGAGTGCACAGTGGAAATATAAAGGGTACAGGAACCCTATAATGTAAATAGCACAAATGCCCTCACTCAGAAGGAAGGAGAGTTCCTCAGACCTTAGCAGCAATCCCCAACAAATCTCTTGTAATGCTCTTGTAGCCTGCGTCTTACTCCTCGGGATTTGAAAAAAATACCAACAAGTGGGTAATCGTTCAAAAGAAAATCTTAGTAAGTACCCACTAGAGAAAACAATAAAGTCAGGTCACAAATAATATAAGGAAAAGAAAAGTAATCCAAATAATGTGGAGTAAACAAACGATCATGGCCAAGCCACACGACACGGGGATCACAACCCACACTATCAAAAAAAAGTGGGAGTCTCAGACCTATCCAAAGGAGTAATCACAAGCGATAGGGACTGCAATCCATAAGGAACAAAGAAAATCAAGTCTCCACCTACCCAAATAAGTACGACAAGGTGGTAGGGAGTCCGATCCACAAACAAGAAGAAAATAAAATCTCAACCTACCAAAATAAGTACGACAAGGTTATAGGGAGTCCAATCCATGAACAACAAGAAAATCAAGTCTAAACCTACCAAAATGAGCACGACAAGGTAGTAGGGAGTCAAATCCATGAACAACAAGCAAATCAAGCCTCAACCTACCTAAATAAGTACAATAAGGTGGTAAAATCCATGAATAATAAGCAAATCAAGTCTCAACCTACCCACACGAGTACAACAAGGTGGTAACGAGTCCAATCCATACAATCCAATCAAACAGGAGTCTCAAACTGCCCCAAAGAAATTTATCAAATAGTAGGGACTCTAATCCATGAACAATTAACTAATAAATTGATCATGGCAACCCATCCAAGAAAACTCACAAGTTATCCCCCGGGAATTCATAAACATAACCCGATATCGACCCTCGGTCAATGCAGACTCAAAAGTTTGGTAGTGCTAGTATCACATACATGTACGTACATGGTTAGAGTACTACCCCACTGACGAGTATCTTATGACAGCCATAGTATCCTCCCTCTGACAGGAAACCAGATACTAGGGTGCGACAAGCACTGGACGTCCATAGGAGCCATGCTCCTCACAATACTGCACCGGGTGGAAGAATCCATAAATAGGACAGCTGACACATACCCACTCGGCCAACGCACAAGCTCAACGTGTTTCCATGGTCAAGTGCTGGTCAACGAGTAGGCATGCTCAGCGAGTATGAAATACATATCATATGAAAGCACTCATCCAAGTTATCAAATTAACATGCACAAGCATGGAATCAATAAAGCAATCCCTAACAAATCAAGTTAGCATACATGAGTATGGAAACAATGAAGTAACAACCAAGTGAATCAAATAAACATGCATAAGCATGGAATCAATGATCAAGGAATCAATAATGTAACACCCTATCCCGACACTGGGACAGAATGTCACACCAGCTGGGCCGGGGGTGCACCCAGCCCATAAGCTGTGTAATTTAAACCTGATGATCATGGTATTCAACTAATAAACATGATTATTAAATAAGGTATTTGAAATCTTATATATAGAATACAATCTTGCGGAAGCGTTCTACAATTTTATACATTAAGTAGGGATAGACTATCCTCTTCCTCGCTAAGTCGAGTATCTCACAGGAATAATTAATCTGGTCTACACGCACATTTCACTTGGAGTGAGAATCACTATACAAGGAAATACAAAAGGTGAACAATAAATTAAAACATGAATAGCGGCATCTTTGATTATAATCAAAACCATGGCAAAGTTTAATGAAAACATGTAGCATGCTCTTAATTTGTTCTTTAATCCTTTAAAATCGAGCGGGAATTAGTTTCCACATATGTCCCGGCCGACCGTATCATGCCAAGTAGCCTTCCGTGTTGGACCGTGATCAACAACCGCGGAGGTGACAAGCTATGGAAACAATCCTGCGTCACGAGGAAATAAATTCCACAAATGTCCCTGGTGACGTATCAAGCCAAAGAGCCTCCCTGCATTGCTTAGTGGAGGTGACAAACTATGGAATTAAATCCTCATCTTCTATCATATTAGTGTCATCTACACTTCTACTCTCATATAGCGGCACCAGAGTGGAATAAACCAACTCAATATGTCTCCGGTCGAATCAACTCAACGACCGTGAGCTATAAGAGGATATACGTATACTAGGCACTCTAAGAGTACGGGAAGGGGGTTTTTGTTTTCTGGAAAACAGAAGGATTTGAAAACAGATAGTTGGAAGAGTAAAAATAGAGATCATATAAAACCACCCCTTCTTTACCTAGTACCATACTCTCTGGCTCTATCGTAGAGCCACGTCTGGCACAGGCATATATTCGAGTATGATGCAATGCACTAATACATTCATCAAGGCAATTTCTAACAATATACAATAATTTTCACATGCTTTTCATGAACATAACTACAAACTCCGAATGAATCGGCAATTCATGCTTGAAAACTGAACGCATTTCATGAAAATCATAACGATCTCATAACATTAAATCCCAAAGATCAATTCGATCGAAATATAATAAAATATGAAGATTTACAGTCGTGTTCCCTCACCCCATTCCAAGTATAGTGTAATCACTCACCTGATGTCCTTAGCAAGCTTAAGTTTGACTCGGTAAATTTGAAGCTCCCTTGGACCTTTACCTTTCCCTAGAATTAATAATAGTAGCTAAGTAAATATGGAGTTCGTATTTTCCATAACCTTGTTCTATAGCTTTAGAATACGAAGATGTAAGAATACAGAAATCGTATTCTTTCTAAACTCTATCTTAAACTCAATAAAATACGATAAACTCATTAAACTATCTAAGCTTGATCCTTAATTAAGATCTAACACATGCTTCAAAATTCATAAGAATACGGAAACCGTAATCTTAATTCTAATTAGACTCATTAGAGTACGGTAAAGATGAAATCATTTAATCCAATCATGGCATGATTTTCTCCTATCAATTATTTCATACTTTTCAAGTACATACCTAATACAAGATCCCTAACTCTCTTAACATAAATTCTAAAGCATATTAGGGAATAAAATCTACCTCATCTTAAGCACATCCCAAAACTTCTAACATGGTCTCTAGATGTGATTTATTGCTAAGTATGATTATGGGAATTAAATCAAACATTAATACTAGAATTTTCTACGAAAATTCGGCAGCACCTCCTATATTTGGAGGGCCCCGAAATTATACAAACATACACCCATATGCATAATTCGAAACATATACAATTTACACTTCACCCTACCTACAATCCATGGCATCATTGAATACTTATTTCGCTGCCCTAAACCCCTAATAATCCATTCAAGTCTACAAGCATACAATCCCCATAATTTCATGCTTCAATTCATTTACTCAGTTCAGAGTTCCCTCTAATTAAGGGTTATAGAAAATTTGCTAAGTTCTCGATGTTCTTGAGCAAATTGTCGGCAAACCGAATCCGCCGGAGAGAAAAGCGGCAAATGAAGGGAGCGTTGGCTCACCGCGGTGTCTACATGGAGCTTCGCCGGCGAGAACAGTCACCGCCTAGGCCGCACGTAGAGGCGAGCAAGCCGATTGTGGCACAAGAGGGTTGTTCGGGCGGTGGAAAGAGCTCGCAGCCGGCTCTAGGGCGTAGCAGCACGCGGCTAAGCCGGAAACGACGGTTTTCTCATGCTGCAGGCGGCCTGGCGCTTGGCGTCAGACGCTCTGTAGCCGGCAGCCAGGAGAAGGGGACTAGGCGCCGACGAGCGCGTCCGTGGCTGGGCGTAGCAGCTACGCGCACGACGCACAACCGTAGATGGGTAGCCGGGCCGCCGTAAGAGGCGTGGGGCGGCGACGCGGCACGGCCGGCGGGCTATGGCGGCCGGTTGGGTGGCGGGCGAAGATAGCCGACCGGCGGCGTGGGTAGGGAGAGAAGGAAAGAAAGTGGAGAAGAAGAGGGGTTAGGGCATCGAATGAGGTTGAGAGAGATGAGAGAATTGATTTTCTCTCTCTCCTCCCTCCTCTCATCCCCTAAGTATTATTATTATTATTATTATTATTATTGTCATATAGTTAGGGTTTAAAAATAAATTCCTTGTTTTATTTCATTTCTATCTAAGTCCACCTTAGTCTATTAATTAAATTCAATATTTAACTTATCCCTAAGTTTGTCACATGCTTGTCTATTCAAGATTATCTCCTTGATTTTATTTTTTATTTTTATATTTATATTATTATTATTATTTTCAAAAATTCAAAGTAATTACTAGAAAAACCAGGGGTGTTACATTTCTCCCCTTAAATGAATTTAGGTCCCGAAATTTCCATACCTTAGTTGCTTAACAAAAATATTTGGAAATCTCTAATTACACAAATTCACTATTCATGTAACTCATGAAGCGTACTCATGGTACTGTAGCAGCTACAGTATCCCCTAATTTTATTTTTACTATTTAAATATCTGAAATGGTCCATCAAAGCTACTGAACCTCAATTTTATTAACTCTACTAAATTTATATTCCAAGTGAATATCAATATAATACCAATATGATGTCAACTATAAATAACAAACACCAAGAAATTACAAGTTGAATATGCCCATTAACCCCATTCATTACCGTACATCAATGTTGTTCCATTAGTGAACACTAAACAAAAGTCACGCAACCTCTCTCTACCTTATTTCGATCAGTTACCTTTTATTCCCAAGTTTAATCTTTTGCAAAGCAACCCACCCAGTTCACTCATTACTAATTGAACCTTGAATTGTAGCAAACATAGCATTAAACTCCCTCTATAATATTACTTACATGATTTTTATAGTTGGGATATAATCATATTCAGCTTTGGATTTTCCAATATTAGCCTTGTAACTTGTCTCATGTATACCTGGAAAACCACATCAGCATGAACATATTTTTGACACACCAAACATGTAGACATTAGTATATTTCCCAGATCTTTAGTTGTCCAATCCATATAACCCAGTGTTTCCTAGACTATTTCATCCTCAATTAAAAACCATTCCCACATTTCCTCTTGTGAGTATTCTCCACCATATCCTTTAATACTCTCTAAGATTTCAAAGGAACCCTATTAAAACTGGACTACATACTAACCTTACAAATTGGTAATTTAAAGAAAAATTTAGCAGATAAAGTAAGGAATTTCATATACAAATGATGCTTGATTCCACATGGAAAAACAAACAAGAATCCCAGCAATTGTGATTTGTTACTTCAAGGAGGTGTTATCACGAGGCTGACTAATGCTGACAGTTATCCTGCTGCTACCCCAATGAGATAACAATGCAGTTTCCAGAAATTAAACCTCAACTTTTGGCAATCAGTTGGTTCATTCAATTAGCATCCCTCACTATTTAACCACTTACAGTGATCAAGTCCAAGAATTTTAACAGTAGAATGATACTCTCAATACAACTGCATATAAATAGCAAATAATTCCTTCCTAAATAGCTAACAATCATATAAAACTCTCTGCAAAAGCAAGAACCATCAGCAATTTCTCCTATCCATTGTATCATGATTCTTTGCTGAAAAATGGAGATACTACTTCCACTAAACTTGATTACGATTGTAGTACAAGAGCACAAAATGTCTCATATACTAATTTGTCCATCTATGCTCATACATAGTATCTTTTCCTTGCTCGAAACCTTCGTGCATAAAAAAACATTGCCCATGGACAAGATCAAATTCTCATTTTTCTTTAACACAATCAAGAACCATGTAAGTTATCAGCCAGTAATCAAATCATACAATGTATCCCAGAAGGCACCAGTATGCACAACCTTTAAAATTTCAGCTCTAATAATGGAAGTAGAGAGCGTCTATAACAAAGAACATTGCACTGATATTCACTAAACACCTTAAACTCTACATTGTTATTCTACCAAATACAAAAAGCAAATTAGCATCAAGACAGATTCTTCAGGAACTGGAATCACAAAAGGTACACTTCAAGTAATTTCACATCCATGACTGAATATTTCCTGTAAGTAAATAGTTTCTTAGATTTCTACAGTAGAACCTATTGGTATTTCTTAAAGTCACATCCTAGGGATCTGGTACACCAAATTTCCTAATTCTTGTAATAAAAGTAATACTCCCAAATTTAACGATGAAGAATTATTAAATCTGAGAACACTTTGATCTCCCCAACTTCTCAGCCATAGTAAGATATCGCCAGGACCAATTCAGCAGAATAGACTCTATAGTTCCTGATTTGAATATGCCTAGTTTTAGGGTTGTCTATTCTGGAATTCTTATAAATACACTACCCAAGCATTGTATCTAAGTGACGGAAATTCCTTGTTGTAACTTAGAGACAAAGCTTCTTTAATCTTTCTTTACTTTAGTAGTGTAAAAAAAAAATGACCGCCAAAACCATTCAGTGATCCACAACATCATCCTTGAAAATTTTAAGACAACAAGGTGATCTTCTTCATCAGTGTTCAACTCCATACTCAAGAATTCCTGATTTCATTGCTAAGGTATAGTTCTGACTCTTCCCTATAAACCAAGACTTAGTTATGCCCAAACTGCAGGGAAGAATATACATGTGGTATGAATTGAAAATTCCTAAGTAGTATGTGCATACATATTCTGTCTTGCATCTAAGACTTGATAACAAGTCCTGAATGTAATTAAAATTTGACGTGGTGAATAAAAAGAAAGGAGGTAAAAGAACTCAACAGATCCTGGAAATATCAAGCAATTCAAGATCTATAGTTGGAAACACACAATCCAGTAATTCACACACTATTAAGGAGATGGCATCCTAAATAATTTCCAACTAGGGTTTATCAAAACTTGCCCTTCACTCACAACAGTCATATCAAGAATGCTGCAGAAATTTTTATTTTTATTTTTTATTATTTATTTTATTTTATTTTTTTTGTTTTTTTTTTTTTTATGTTTTTTTTGTTTTAGTTCTTAGACCTGTTAATATTAAAGTATAATCAAAATGGTTGTAAAAGCTCGATACTAGCGGAACTTCTGAGCATTGACAGTAGTAGAAACAACAGTAAACGTTCAATTTGACTCCATCCTAAAATCAATGTTCAAATCTCTCAGACTTGGTCATAGTCGCAACCTATGGCTCTGACCATTTCTAGGTTTTCTAGGACTAAACCGGCGGCCGCTCTGATACCACTAAATGTAACACCCTATCCCGACACTGGGACAGAATGTCACACCAGCTGGGCCGGGGGTGCACCCAACCCATTAGCTGTGTAATTTAAACCTGATGATCATGGTATTCAACTAATAAACATGATTATTAAATAAGGTATTTGAAATCTTATATATAGAATACAATCTTGCGGAAGCGTTCTACAATTTTATACATTAAGTAGGGATAGACTATTCTCTTTTGCTAAGTCAGAGCCATCTATAGGAATACTCAATCTGGTCTACCTGCACATTTCACTTGAGTGAGAATCACTATATAAGGAAATACAAAGACTGAACAATAAATTAAAACATGAATAACGGCATGCTGATTATAATCAAAACCATGGCAAAGTTTAATGAAAACATGTAGCATGCTCTTAATTTGTTCTTTAATCCTTTAAAATCAGAACGGGAATTAGTTTCCACATATGTCCTTGCTAACTGTATCATGCCAGTAGCCTTCCAGGTTGGACCGTATCAACAACCGTGGAGGTGACAAGCTATGGAAACAATCCTCGTCTGAGGGAAATAAATTCCACAAATGTCCTGGCTGACCGTATCAAGCCAGTAGCCTCCCGGTAGCACCGTGGAGGTGACAAACTATGGAATTAAATCCTCATCTTCTATCATATTAGTGTCATCTACACTTCTACTCTCATATAGCGGCACCAGAGTGGAATAAACCAACTCAATATGTCTCCGGTCGAATCAACTCAACGACCATGAGCTATAAGAGGATATACGTATACTAGGCACTCGAAGAGTACGGGAAGGGGGTTTTTGTTTTCTGGAAAACAGAAGGATTTGAAAACAGATAGTTGGACGAGTAAAAATAGAGATCATATAAAACCACCCCTTCTCTACCTAGTACCATACTCTCTGGCTCTATCGTAGAGCCACGTCTGGCACAGGCATATATTCGAGTATGATGCAATGCACTAATACGTTCATCAAGGCAATTTCTAACAATATACAATAATTTTCACATGCTTTTCATGAACATAACTACAAACTCCGAATAAATCGGCAATTCATGCTTGAAAACTGAACGCATTTCATGAAAATCATAACGATCTCATAACATGAAATCCCAAAGATCAATTCGATCGAAATATAATAAAATATGAAGATTTACAGTCGTGTTCCCTCACCCCATTCCAAGTATAGTGTAATCACTCACCTGATGTCCTTAGCAAGCTTAAGTTTGACTCGGTCCGGCTGAAGCTCCCGCGGGACCTTTACCTTTCCCTAGAATTAATAATAGTAGCTAAGTAAATATGGAGTTCGTATTTTCCATAACCTTGTTCTATAGCTTTAGAATACGAAGAGGTAAGAATACAGAAATCGTATTCTTTCTAAACTCTATCTTAAACTCAATAAAATACGATAAACTCATTAAACTATCTAAGCTTGATCCTTAATTAAGATCTAACACATGCTTCAAAATTCATAAGAATACGGAAACCGTAATCTTAATTCTAATTAGACTCATTAGAGTACGGTAAAGATGAAATCATTTAATCCAATCATGGCATGATTTTCTCCTATCAATTATTTCATACTTTTCAAGTACATAACTAATACAAGATCCCTAACTCTCTTAACATAAATTCTAAAGCATATTAGGGAATAAAATCTACCTCATCTTAAGCACATCCCAAAACTTCTAACATGCTCTCTAGATGTGACTTATTGCTAAGTATGATTATGGGAATTAAATCAAACATTAATAATAGAATTTTCTACGAAAATTCGGCAGCACCTCCTCTGTTTGGGGCGGGCCCGAAATTATACAAACATACACCCATATACACAATTCGAAACATATACAATTTACACTTCACCCTACCTACAATCTATGGTATCATTGACTACTTATTTCGCTGCCCTAAACCCCTAATAATCCATTCAAGTCTACAAGCATACAATCCCCATAATTTCATGCTTCAATTCATTTACTCAGTTCAGAGTTCCCTCTAATTAAGGGTTATAGAAAATTTGCTAAGTTCTCGATGTTCTTGAGCAAATTGTCGGCAAACCAGATCTGGCCGGAGAGAAAACGACAGCGAAGGGAACGTTGGCTCACCGGTGTCCTGCGGAGCTCGCCGGCGAACAGAAATGCATCACGCCTAGGCCGCACGTGAGGGCGAAGCAAGGCCGGCTGTGTGGCAGCTACAGAGGGTTGTTCGGCGGTGGAAAGAGCTCGCAGCGGCTCTAGGGCGGTAGCAGGCACGGCGGCTAAGCCGGAACGACGGTTTTCTCATGCAGCAGGCGGCGCTGTATGCGGCCAGACGCTACAGTAGGGCCGCTGGCCTTGAGCAGGAGAAGTGGGGACTAGGCGGTGACAGTGGCGTCCGTGGCGTGGTCGCGCTACAAGCACGCACAACCGAGCGTAGATGGGTAGCCGCTGGCCGGTCGCGCGCGTGGGGAAGCGGCGATCCGCCGGGCGGCTGGCGGCTTGCCAAGTGGCGTGTGGCGAATAGCCCGGGCGGGTAGGGAGAGAAGGAAAGAAAGTGGAGAAGAAGAGGGGTTAGGGCATCGAATGAGGTTGAGAGAGATGAGAGAATTGATTTTCTCTCTCTCCTCCCTCCTCTCATCCCCTAAGTATTATTATTATTATTATTATTATTATTGTCATATAGTTAGGGTTTAAAAATAAATTCCTTGTTTTATTTCATTTCTATCTAAGTCCACCTTAGTCTATTAATTAAATTCAATATTTAACTTATCCCTAAGTTTGTCACATGCTTGTCTATTCAAGATTATCTCCTTGATTTTATTTTTATTTTTATATTTATATTATTATTATTATTTTCAAAAAATTCAAAGTAATTACTAGAAAAACCAGGGTGTTACATTTCTCCCCAACTTAAATGAATTTCGTCCCGAAATTTCCATACCTTAGTTGCTTAACAAAAATATTTGGAAATCTCTAATTACACAAATTCACTATTCATGTAACTCATGAAGCGTACTCATGGTACTGTAGCAGCTACAGTATCCCCTAATTTTATTTTTACTATTTAAATATCTGAAATGGTCCATCAAAGCTACTGAACCTCAATTTTATTAACTCTACTAAATTTATATTCCAAGTGAATATCAATATAATACCAATATGATGTCAACTATAAATAACAAACACCAAGAAATTACAAGTTGAATATGCCCATTAACCCCATTCATTACCGTACATCAATGTTGTTCCATTAGTGAACACTAAACAAAAGTCACGCAACCTCTCTCTACCTTATTTCGATCAGTTACCTTTATTCCCAAGTTTAATCTTGCAAGCAACCCACCCAGTTCACCATTACTAATTGAACCTTGAATTGTAGCAAACATAGCATTAAACTCCTCTATAATATTACTTACATGATTTTTATAGTTGGGATATAATCATATTCAGCTTTGGATTTTCCAATATTAGCCTTGTAACTTGTCTCATGTATACCTGGAAAACCACATCAGCATGAACATATTTTTGACACACCAAACATGTAGACATTAGTATATTTCCCAGATCTTTAGTTGTCCAATCCATATAACCCAGTGTTTCCTAGACTATTTCATCCTCAATTAAAAACCATTCCCACATTTCCTCTTGTGAGTATTCTCCACCATATCCTTTAATACTCTCTAAGATTTCAAAGGAACCCTATTAAAACTGGACTACATACTAACCTTACAAATTGGTAATTTAAAGAAAAATTTAGCAGATAAAGTAAGGAATTTCATATACAAATGATGCTTGATTCCACATGGAAAAACAAACAAGAATCCCAGCAATTGTGATTTGTTACTTCAAGGAGGTGTTATCACGAGGCGGCTAATGCTGACAGTTATCCTGCTGCTACCCCAATGAGATAACAATGCAGTTTCCAGAAATTAAACCTCAACTTTTGGCAATCAGTTGGTTCATTCAATTAGCATCCCTCACTATTTAACCACTTACAGTGACCAAGTCCAAAAATTTTAGCGGTAGAATGGTACTCTCAATATAACTGCAAAACAATAGCAAATAACTCCATCCTCAATAGCTAACAATCATATAAAACTCTGTATAAAAGTAAGAACAATCAGCAATTTCTCCTATCCATTGTATCATGATTCTTTACTGAAAAATGGGGACACTAATTTCCCGAAACTTGATTCCGTTTGTAACACAAGAGCACAAAATTTCTCATATACTAATTTGTCCATCTATGCTCATACATAGTATCTTTTCCTTGCTCGAAACCTTCGCATAAAACATTGCCCATGGACAAGATCAGAATTCTCATTTTCTTTAATACAATCAAGAACCATGTAAGTTATCAGCCAGTAATCAAATCATACAATGTATCCCAGAAGGCACCAGTATGCACAACCTTTAAAATTTCAGCTCTAATAATGGAAGTAGAGAGCGTCTATAACAAAGAACATTGCACTGATATTCACTAAACACCTTAAACTCTACATTGTTATTCTACCAAATACAAAAAGCAAATTAGCATCAAGACAGATTCTTCAGGAACTGGAATCACAAAAGGTACACTTCAAGTAATTTCACATCCATGACTGAATATTTCCTGTAAGTAAATAGTTTCTTAGATTTCTACAGTAGAACCTATTGGTATTTCTTAAAGTCACATCCTAGGGATCTGGTACACCAAATTTCCTAATTCTTGTAATAAAAGTAATACTCCCAAATTTAACTTGATGAAGAATTATTAAATCTGAGAACACTTTGATCTCCCCAACTTCTCAGCCATAGTAAGATATCGCCAGGACCAATTCAAGCGGCAGAATAGACTCTATAGTTCCTGATTTGAATATGCCTAGTTTTAGGGTTGTCTATTCTGGAATTCTTATAAATACACTACCCAAGCATTGTATCTAAGTGACGGAAATTCCTTGTTGTAACTTAGAGACAAAGCTTCTTTAATCTTTCTTTACTTTAGTAGTGTAAAAAAAAAAATGACCGCCAAAACCATTCAGTGATCCACAACATCATCCTTGAAAATTTTAAGACAACAAGGTGATCTTCTTCATCAGTGTTCAACTCCATACTCAAGAATTCCTGATTTCATTGCTAAGGTATAGTTCTGACTCTTCCCTATAAAACCAAGACTTAGTTATGCCCAAACTGCAGGGAAGAATATACATGTGGTATGAATTGAAAATTCCTAAGTAGTATGTGCATACATATTCTGTCTTGCATCTAAGACTTGATAACAAGTCCTGAATGTAATTAAAATTTGACGTGGTGAATAAAAAGAAAGGAGGTAAAAGAACTCAACAGATCCTGGAAATATCAAGCAATTCAAGATCTATAGTTGGAAACACACAATCCAGTAATTCACACACTATTAAGGAGATGGCATCCTAAATAATTTCCAACTAGGGTTTATCAAAACTTGCCCTTCACTCACAACAGTCATATCAAGAATGCTGCAGAAATTTTTATTTTTATTTTTTATTATTTATTTTATTTTATTTTATTTTTTTATTACAATTTTTTTTTTTTTTGTTTTTTTTGTTTTTAGTTCTTAGACCTGTTAATATTAAAGTATAATCAAAATGGTTGTAAAAGCTCGATACTAGCGGAACTTCTGAGCATTGACAGTAGTAGAAACAACAGTAAACGTTCAATTTGACTCCATCCTAAAATCAATGTTCAAATCTCTCAGACTTGGTCATAGTCGCAACCTATGGCTCTGACCATTTCTAGGTTTTCTAGGACTAAACCGGCGGCCGCTCTGATACCACTAAATGTAACACCCTATCCCGACACTGGGACAGAATGTCACACCAGCTGGGCCGGGGGTGCACCCAACCCATTAGCTGTGTAATTTAAACCTGATGATCATGGTATTCAACTAATAAACATGATTATTAAATAAGGTATTTGAAATCTTATATATAGAATACAATCTTGCGGAAGCGTTCTACAATTTTATACATTAAGTAGGGATAGACTATTCTCTTTTGCTAAGTCAGAGCCATCTATAGGAATACTCAATCTGGTCTACCTGCACATTTCACTTGAGTGAGAATCACTATATAAGGAAATACAAAGACTGAACAATAAATTAAAACATGAATAACGGCATGCTGATTATAATCAAAACCATGGCAAAGTTTAATGAAAACATGTAGCATGCTCTTAATTTGTTCTTTAATCCTTTAAAATCAGAACGGGAATTAGTTTCCACATATGTCCTTGCTAACTGTATCATGCCAGTAGCCTTCCAGGTTGGACCGTATCAACAACCGTGGAGGTGACAAGCTATGGAAACAATCCTCGTCTGAGGGAAATAAATTCCACAAATGTCCTGGCTGACCGTATCAAGCCAGTAGCCTCCCGGTAGCACCGTGGAGGTGACAAACTATGGAATTAAATCCTCATCTTCTATCATATTAGTGTCATCTACACTTCTACTCTCATATAGCGGCACCAGAGTGGAATAAACCAACTCAATATGTCTCCGGTCGAATCAACTCAACGACCATGAGCTATAAGAGGATATACATTATACTAGGCACTTTCGAAGTACGGGGAAGGGGGTTTTTGTTTTACGGAAAGCGAAGGATTTGAAAATGAGATAGTTGGGCCCGAAAGTAAAAATAGAGATCATATAAAACCACCCTTCTTCTACCTAGTACCATACTCTCTGGCTCTATCGTAGAGCCACGTCCCAGTACATGTGAGCATATATTCAGTATGATGCAATGCACTAATACTTTCATCAAGGCAATTTCTAACAATATACAATAATTTTCACATGCTTTTCATGAACATAACTACAAACTCCGAATGAATCGGCAATTCATGCTTGAAAACTGAACGCATTTCATGAAAATCATAACGATCTCATAACATGAAATCCCAAAGATCAATTCGATCGAAATATAATAAAATATGAAGATTTACAGTCGTGTTCCCTCACCCCATTCCAAGTATAGTGTAATCACTCACCTGATGTCCTTAGCAAGCTTAAGTTTGACTCGGTCCGGCTGAAGCTCCCGCGGGACCTTTACCTTTCCCTAGAATTAATAATAGTAGCTAAGTAAATATGGAGTTCGTATTTTCCATAACCTTGTTCTATAGCTTTAGAATACGAAGATGTAAGAATACAGAAATCGTATTCTTTCTAAACTCTATCTTAAACTCAATAAAATACGATAAACTCATTAAACTATCTAAGCTTGATCCTTAATTAAGATCTAACACATGCTTCAAAATTCATAAGAATACGGAAACCGTAATCTTAATTCTAATTAGACTCATTAGAGTACGGTAAAGATGAAATCATTTAATCCAATCATGGCATGATTTTCTCCTATCAATTATTTCATACTTTTCAAGTACATAACTAATACAAGATCCCTAACTCTCTTAACATAAATTCTAAAGCATATTAGGGAATAAAATCTACCTCATCTTAAGCACATCCCAAAACTTCTAACATGCTCTCTAGATGTGACTTATTGCTAAGTATGATTATGGGAATTAAATCAAACATTAATAATAGAATTTTCTACGAAAATTCGGCAGCACCTCCTCTGTTTGGGGGGGGGCCCGAAATTATACAAACATACACCCATATACACAATTCGAAACATATACAATTTACACTTCACCCTACCTACAATCCATTGTATCATTGACTACGTATTTCGCTGCCCTAAACCCCTAATAATCCATTCAAGTCTACAAGCATACAATCCCCATAATTTCATGCTTCAATTCATTTACTTTCGATTCGAGTTCCCTCTAATTAAGGGTTATAGAAAATTTGCTAAGTTCTCGATGTTCTTGAGCAAATTGTCTAAGAAATAAATCTGGCCAGGAGAAAACTTGACGTGAAGGAGCGTTGGCTCACCCCGTGTCTGAGCTTCGCGCCGGCGAGAACAGCACGCCGGCCTAAATGCGTAGAGGCGGAGCAAGCGGCAATTGTGGCGACTACTGAGAGGAGGGTTGTTCGGCGGTGGGAAAGAGCTTCGCGGCTGGCTCGAGGCGGTGCTTGAGCACGCGAGCTGGCAGCCAGCTGGCCGGTTTTCTCGAGCGGCGAGGCGGCCCGAGCTGTATGCTGCTGGCCTTCGTAGGCGGCCCGGCGAAGGAGAAGGGGACTAGAAGCTGACTTACTGAGCCGTGGCGTCCGTGCCGAGGCGGCGTCAGCCAGCTACGCCTGCACAACTAGGGGAAGGTGGAGTTGGTGGCGTGGCCCCGTGATGGGGCGGGGCGGCCCGTCTTTGAATTTCTTGGCCCAGGAGCTATGGCTGACGGTTGGGTGAGCCGAGGCGAAGATAGCCGAAGCAGGCGTGGGTAGGGAGAGAAGGAAAGAAAGTGGAGAAGAAGAGGGGTTAGGGCATCGAATGAGGTTGAGAGAGATGAGAGAATTGATTTTCTCTCTCTCTCTCCCTCCTCTCATCCCCTAAGTATTATTATTATTATTATTATTATTATTATTATTATTATTATTATTATTACTATTATTATTATTATTATCATATAATTAGGGTTTAAAAATAAATTCCTTATTTTATTTCATTTCTAAAACCTTTTAACTTAAAGTCAAAAGCCCATTTTAATTACATTTATCTCTTTATTCAACATAGTCTAAGTCCACCTTAGTCTATTAATTAAATTCAATATTTAACTTATCCCTAAGTTTGTCACATGCTTGTCTATTCAAGATTATCTCCTTGATTTTATTTTTATTTTTATTTTTATATTATTATTATTATTTTCAAAAAATTCAAAGTAATTACTAGAAAAACCAGGGTGTTACAAATAATCCAACTATAAGAGAGAGAGAGAGAGAGAGAGAGAGAGAGAGAGAGAGAGAGAGAGAGAGAGACGGAAGCACTTGCGTCATCTCAAATCTGTCCGGTAAGTACATGCCCTACCTAATACATATCCACGCTCTACATTGGGATCTAGATAGTTCTATGTAGTGTCATTATTAAATAAAGTCATTCGATATATATATAAGACATGATACTGTGAGGTCGGTCGGATCACTTTGCAGATCCGGCCATGATAAGCGTTCAAATGAGCATATTTACATACCTTATATATACTTATTTTCATGTCAAATGCAATGATTTGTAGCCCGCCGGTACTTAAAATGCTTCATATTTTGTAAACAGGGCATAAATAGGCCACCCCGACGAAAAGGAAGCATTTCTCAACAAAATGAAGAACAAACGAAGATATTTTGAAGTAAATAGGGGGTGAACGGCCTTGTGAACGGCTGTTCACATATGGGCACAAAGGCAGGCACAAAGAGAGTGTGAACGGCCTCGTGAATGGCCGTTCATCTTCCGGTTCAGAGCAAGCTGTGAGATGAACAGGGTGATGAACGGCCGGTTGACCAGCCGGTTCAGAGGCGGTCATGAAGTCGAACGGGTGATGAAGCGGGCCGTTCACGAGGCCGTTCATCATAACTTTTGCAGTTTCATGAGCCCAATCAAGGGCAATGTTGTAATTTTTTTGAGTGGAGCCCTAATTCATGGGTATAAATAGTTAAGTATGAGAGTTTAGAGAGAGGTTGGCTTGGGAGAGAGGCGAGAGGAGAGATTAGGGCTTGGGGGGTCATCTCCCCCAAATCTTGATAGTAGAGAACCCTTGGAGTTGCAAGCATTGGAGGTAATGGTGTTCTCCATTAATCTTTCATTGTTTTGTAAGCTTTCCTATTCTTTTGGATTGAGCATCAATAACATTGAATGTTTATGATGATTTGTTGGTACTCTCTTGAATGTCTAATGAATGTTATGTATTGATTGTAATTTCATTACTAGAAATTACTTGTGTGCAATACAAGGGCTAGAGCTAGCGCCTCCTTGTATTAGGAACTTGCTTCAATAGACAGTTTCATGAGTATACCGAGGAATCAGGTACTAGAAGGGCGAACGACTCTTTCATACGAATTCACCCCCATGATTCTTCCAATATACATAAATTTCCTTGTGCTTCATATCAAGTCCTAGGAGACTAGTTATCCAATCACCTTGGAAGAGGGGTTGGATATAATTTTGGGACTATTGGCACAAGAAGTACCAACTTTGAGTCATAAACATCTTTGCTCATGTTTAGAATTGAAATCCAAAAGGGATACATACCCAAGTATCCTCTCTTGCCATTGATTCACCCCAATCAACTCTCAATTTTCAGTTCTTATTTGCAATCCTTTGTAGCTCTTTAGTTTTGAAAACCAAAACCCCCCAAATTACCATTTAGACTAGGTTAGTAAAGCTTGGTTTACACTTAGCAATCCCTATTCCTTGTGGGTTCGACATCCGACTTCCATAGTCCACTTTATTACTTGATCACGACCCGTATACTTGCGGAAATACACCCCATCAGGCCACCTCCCATTTGGGCACTTGGAGATTTTTTCAAGGATTTCCAACCGTACGGATGGAAAGATCATCAAAAAATAAGTTAGTATGTCCATTTTCATACAATTTGGTGACTATTTGATCCTCCTACTTAACGGTTCTTATTTTATAGAAATCTTAACTGTTTAGAATTTCAACAATTAAGTGGGAAAACCAAACGCTCACCAAATTGTTGCAAATGGACAAGCTAGCTTAATTTTTGATGATCTTTCCATTCGCACGGTTATAAATCCTTAAAACACTCTCCAAGTGCCCAAATAGGAGGCGACCAGATCTGCATAGTGATCCGGCCGACCTCACAGTATCACATCTAATATATATATAGGGCAAATACCCTATTTAGTCCCTCTATTATTATGATTTGTCCCTTTGGGTCCCTCTAATATAAAACATGCCTTTTTGGTCCCTTTAATTTTACGTTTGTGTCTTTTAAATCCCTCCCTTCGAAGTTTATAGGGACCAAAAAGGCCTGAAAAACATAAATAAAGGGACCAAAAAGGCTTGTGGAAGGATTTTTTTTTTTTTTTGTCGTGAAAAGAGCCTGAGACATCAAGCTAAATAAAGAAAAAGAAAACATAGATCATAATATCCCAGGGAGGGATCAAAAGTGCGATCCACCGCTCTGATATGCTTTCTCCGCCATCAGAGTGGCCTATCGCTCCCGCGATGGTAGAGTGATAGTTGGGGATTTCTTCTGCCATATCTTGCCAGCAGATCAGCAACGGAGTTCAGCTCTTTGGGGCAATAGATCAGCTCCACCTCAGGGTGATTGTCAATGATGTGTTTGATCTTCTGAATATCATCGATGAATCTCCAACTAGCTTCAGGGCTTGTGGAAGGATTTAAAAGATACAAACGTAAAATTAAAGGGACCAAAAATGCATGTTTTATATTAGAGGGACCCAAAGGGACAAATTGTAATAATAGAGGGACTAAATAGGGTATATATGTATATATATATATATATATATATATATATATATATATATATACAGCGGTGATTAGGTGCGGTTGGCCCGATCATTGTGCAGATCCGGCCGCCGCCCATTCTGGCCCCTGGAGCATGTTTGAAGGATTTCCAACCGTATGGATGGGAAGATCATCGAAAAATAAGCTAGCCTGTCAATTTTCATACAATAAGTTGACCGTTTGGTCCTCCCACTTAACGGTTCTTATTTTAGGGAAATTCTAACTGTTTATAATTTCAACCATTAAGTGAGAGGACCAAACGGTCACCAAATTGTATGAAAATTGACAGGGTAGCTTATTTTATGATGATCTTCCATCCATATGTTGGAAATCTTTCGAACATGCTCCAAGGGCCAGAATGGGCAACGGTCCGATCTGCACAGTGATCCGGCCGGCCGCATGTTATCGGGCCTCTATATATATATATATATATATATATATATATATATATATATATATATATATATACTTAGGCTTCTTGTTCTCAAATTTTTCATTTGTCAACTAGCCATTTAATTCCTTTGGTAAGATGCTCAATGAAGCTTTAATCAGCCTATTGTTCTCCATTGAATAAAAAATATATGATTTAATAAACAATAATAGCTTAAATTTATTACAAATCATGGTGACAGGTAGATTCTAATTCAGTTTACTGAGATTTTTGAGAGTATTTACAATTAATCCTTTTCTATAATAGATAACTGAGCTTAAAAATCAAACCACTTTGCACCTGAACTACAGTTATAATTCATTACTATTTCCCCAATCCCGAGAACACCTGGCTTAATAAATAGTCTAACATATAGTATGTATATAGGTTTCCCATAATTGAACTCCTCAAGCTCACATTAGTTTTAATGGAATATAACTCATTCTTAATCCGAACTTAATCAAATACACTACAATCCTCTTAGAAGATTATGCTCCATGAGAGCAACCATCACTCCAACCAGTAATGCATCCATACATCTGTTTTCTTGATAGTCATGGTCAAGTAGCTCCTCATGTATATAATAACCATGACTGTTAACATGTGCACCTAAGACCTAACATACTTTTCGAGAATTATCACTCATCAACACAACTCAAAACTTCAACTGACCACACTTATCAAATATCTTCTTTGATATGAGTTAGCAACTAATTCTACAGTAAGATCTCACAAACAAAGTAAGCATCAGGATTTTTAAGGTATTCAGTCATCCACAATCTCTATGGATAAACACACATAACACATCACCTAGAGATTCAGGCAGGTCGGGATTTTATACAAGTGGAATTACTCAGTAATCATGTGGGAATAAGGAATACCATACATACTAACTAACATGGAATTTCAGTCAAACATTTTCCATAAAAGCTTAAACCAGTCTCAAGAGGATTGAGTTTGAACTCACCACAGAAGCATGCCGCCCATCAAATTTGTGGCCTTTTGAGCATGAATCTCCAGAGTGGCAGTCAACCGCTGTAGCAAATCTAATCGTCTCTTCCACCCTTGCGCCCAGTTGTAGCAAATCCCCATCTTTGGAGATAACACTCAAGTTCTGCATAGGTCTCTCCTTAGATCTCTTAGACTGAAGTGATGGTTTGGCAACCTCCGGATGTACAGCAGATTGTCCAGTACTGAGCTCCTTCCTTGTCCTCGGCCTTGATACACTGTTGCATTCTAAGGCTCATGAAGTTTTTACCCTCATGTTGAGCCTTGGAGAACTAAGAAAACATCCTAGCTTCTAGTAGTCTTTCCTCCGATAGGAAAGTGACTCCTTTCATTTCAAGAGTACGGCCTAGATGGCACTCCTTTGAATAGTTGGGGTGGGATCTGCTTTTCAAAGTGTGGCTCATAGTGCCATGTGTTTAGGCAGTCATTTGAAGATGATGTTACCGATATGTGTTCAAGAACATGATGTTCTCCTAGCTTTAGGTTTATACTCTGGGAATTTACTGGTTTGCCCTTATTTAAACCACATTGACTGGAGTCTCACTTGTTAGCATATAAGCATCCCGAAAATCCTTTCTCATTTATGAGTCTTAATACAATGGACTCTAATGTATTAAGCCCTCACATAATACAAGCTTAACATGCAATCCCTTCAATTTTGCATTAAAGACCCTCCATACTATGATATTTACACCTCGTAATCAAATAACAAATATTAATATAAAAAATCTCAATTTTTCCCAAAATTTATGAAGTGGTTATTACAATCTCCCCTCCTTATAAATATTTCACCTTCAAAATTTGCATTTATATCATCTCAAATAGATGGGGGTGTAAATAAATTATCAGAATCCTTTATCTGTTTTGTACATCCTAAGTACATCCCCAGTATATCCAGGTTATTGGCCCACAATGCTTTCACTGCACTACTTTAATGGAAGCATGGAGAGCGCTATGAATCATAGCCGACTCTAAAGGAAGGGTCAATCTATATATCACAACTCCAAGTCAATTCAGAATCTCAAGAGGGTCCAAAATAGCATGGACTGGGTCTCGCATGCTTCTCAAATCTCATAACACTCTTCATATGTGATACCCTCAAATACACTGCGTCACCTACCTGAAACTCCAAGTCTAGGCGGTGTTTGTTAGCATAGATCTTATGATAGCTCTGAACAGTCTTTAGTCCCTTTTTGGGTTAGTTTCACGTTATCCACAGTAACTGGCCTCTTAGTCATACCTAATGGCACCCGGATGCCAAATCTATCTTTACAAATTTCTGTGCTCCTCCACCTCCTACTGATCCTAGCCAACTCTATGGGCATTGTTCTACTCGGTGATCCAAGCTACTCCACCGGTAGCACGTGCCAGATGCCCATCTGCACTCTGCTTATAAGTGCGGTCCTCCACAATTGGGTCATTGAGTCGACTAGGAGACACTAACTGTCGATCTCCAATCTCCAGATCTGGTAGATATGGACGGAGGCCTTCCACATGACTGCGCCTTGTGCTCAGACTTTGAACATCCGGAACTGCTCTCGAATGACTGACTCTTCCTTGAGTTCTGACCTCTAGCCCGTCTTGGTCAACATCGACTCGAGTCCCGTGTCTCCTAACACTCAACTCTAGCTACGACCTCCGTGTAGCTCAATATCAGAAACAACGCTAGTCGGTCAAACTCAACCTCATACTCTTCCACGTCGGGAACCGCCGCTTGCAGTCCATCATCATCATAATTCCTGTAGTGTTACTACAGTACAACGTGTACTCTGAATGTGTATAAGGAACAAATAGTCACCAGGATATCTTGGTATAATACTGGCGGATACCAGGGTGCCCTTCCCCCTAGTTCCCTAATAGTGCCAACAGAATGGCATAGAGTACCACCCCCTGACCATCCCGGTATAAGAAGTATGCCAGAGGGTACTCCCTTGTCCATATATCATATTGAACTACCCCTCTTGACTATCCTACAATAAGCAGAATGTCAGAGGGTACTCCCCTGGCCATATGCCATGGAGTACTACCCCTCCTAACCATCCCACAACAATACAAGAAGAATGCCAAGGGGTACTCCCAAATCACATGACAGGGTAATGACAACCTCTCATGAGTCGTCTACTAACTAGAATCCAACTCATAACCGACAATGTATTGATAACTATTTTCCATGACCACTCACAACAAGCTCTCGATCTCGAAGGATCTCTATAACTCGGTTCTGTCTAGTGTCCTAGCTGATGGCGATAACTGCTCTAACATGGTCGCAATTCCTTTCCTATTTCTAGAAATCGTGTGCTATCTCTGAATGGGCGCTCACGAACGTCGTGATGTGTAACAAGATCTAGGAAGTTTGGACGATGTACCACATGATCCTTTGCCTGTTATGTATCCGAGTGGGTCTTGAGGACACCCTACTACCTCCAGGCCATCACGGCCGAAACATGACTCCAAAGCGCAATGACATGTGAATTATAGATGGCGTCTGCCATAGTGATCACGTCTAGTTAGCTGCACGATGTTGAACGATTATTCTCCATCCTCAGGTCGGGTTGAGAAGGGAGTGATCTACTGTATGGTCGAGCCCTCTGCATAGACATCGAATATCCTGGATCACCCTCGACTGACCGACTTCGTTAAAATCCATGACTCTTGGCATGTTGTTGCTACTACCGCCGACTCTGATCCTGTATCCACTGGATGATCCGATATTGCTGTAGTCGTGTCAATACGCTCTGGGAGAAATACTTGGCGCAAAACACCGATTTGAAGGGCCCCAAGGTATTGAATGCTGTACCCCTTCAAAGTCTTATATCTGTATGCATCCAATCCTCAATGTTGCCCTAGAGTAAGAACATCGCGATCTGTACTCTGCCAGCGTTGGTGGTCTACAACACCTCGAACGTTTAGCTATTTGTGGCTCTGTAGTCCACTCAAATGGGGTGGTCCTATTTTCTAAAACTCTAACAATCCTCTGCCCGTCTCCTGGGCGATAAGTGGGGGTCACACAAGACCCACAACCTCGCGCATTAGCTCCACTATAGTTGTAAGGTAGGCGTATTCTCCCATGTCAGGAACCATCATCCGCGGTTCTTCATCATTAGAATGAGCAGGCACATCTTGCTCTCACTGCATGGCATAAGGGGGTGAGTGTACCCCCCCCCCCCCCCTCCTTCCTTTGGGGTCGTTCCAGTCATCTCACAATGGTGATCAGTTAGGTTTTCTAGAACCTAGTCTACCCAATCCTACACTTAGTCAATCCTTTTTGACTAAGTAACTAGGGCAATTATGGTCGCATTTAATCCAATGTTTTGATATAACCTTAATCTATCAAGTCCCGACCCAAAATCCCGAGACCCATGGGCAAGTGACAGACCGGCCGTACTCGAGTAGGGATGGGCCCTACCCGGATACAATGCCTAGATAATTAGAAAACATACATCACATGCACAACGGAAGTAATAATAAGACAACACAAATATGCCTAACATATGAGTGCACATTGGAAGTGAAATCTAAAGGGTACAAGTACCCTACAATGTCAATAACATAAATGTCCTCACTCAAAAGGAAGGAGAGGTCCGTAGACCTCAGTAGCAATCCCCAACAAATCCCACGCGGTGCGTCTATAGCCCGCATCCTATTCCACGGGATCTGAGAAAATTGTCAATAAGTGGGCAAGATTTTGAAAGGAAAGCTCAGCAAGTATTTGGTGGAGAAAATAACAAAGTCTTTCACAAATAATATAAGCTAAAGAAAATTTATCCAAATAGTACTGAGCAAAATAACGATCATGGTACAACCACACGATGTAGGGATCACAGTCCAAACAAAGCGTGATTCTCAGAGCTACCCAGGTAGGGACTCCAATCCATTAACGAACAAAGCAAATCAAGTCTCCACCTACCCAAATAAGTACGGCAAAGTGGTAGGGAGTCCAATCCATAAACAATAAGCAAATCAAATCTCAACCTATCCAAATGAGTACAACAAGGTGGTAGGGAGTCCAATCCATAAGCAACAAGCAAATCAGTCTCAACCTACCCAAATGAGTACGACAATGTGGTAGGGAGTCCAATCCATGAACAACAAGCAAATCAAGTCTCAACCTACCAAAATGAGTTCAACAAGGTGGTAGGTAGTTGAATCCATAAACAACAAGCAAATTGAGTCTCAACCTACCTACACGAGTACAACAAGGTGGTAGGGAGTCCAATCCATATAATACAAGCAAAGTGAAGTCTCAAACTACCTCAAAGAAACATATTAAATGGTAGGGACTCTAATCCATGAACAATCAATGAATAAATTGATCATGGCAACCCATCCAAGAAAACTCACAAGTTATCCCCAGGTCAGTCACAACCTAAGACGATATCGACCCTCGGTCAATCCGGACTCGACTCGAAAGTCCAGTAGCGCTATTATTATATACATGTATGTACACAATCAGTATACCACCCCACTAACGGGTATCTCAGGACAGCCATAGTGTCCTTCCCTTGACAGGAAACTAGACGCCAGGGTATCCACAAGCCCTGGACGTCCATAGGAGCCACGCTCCTCACAATACTCTATTAGGCGGAAGAATCCACAAACAGGACAACTGACGCATACCCACTCGGCCAGCACACAAGCTCAACGTGTTTTTACGATCAAGTGCCATTCAATGAGTAGGCATGCTTAGTGAGCATGAAACACATATCATATCAAAGCACTTATCCAAGGAATCAAATGCACATGCACAAGTATGAAATCCATGAAGAAATACTCCAACAAATCAAGTAAGCATGTATGAGCATGGAATCAATGAAGCAACAACCCAGTAAATCAAATAAACATGCATATGCATGAAATTATTGATCAAGGAATCAATAATCCAACTATAAGAAAGAGACACGGAAGTACTTGCCTGATCTAGAATCTATCTGGTAAGTACATGCCAGTCCTGACACGTCTCCCCGCTCTACGTCGGGATCTGGATATAGAGTTCTATGTAGTCTCAATATTAACTAAAGTCATTATATATATATATATATATATATATATATATATATATATATATATATATATATATATATATACTTAGGCTTCCTGTGCTATTATTGCTATTATTTATCATTTGCCAAATAGCCATTTAATTCCTCGTGGCAAGATGCTCACTGAAGGTTTAAGCGGCCTATTGTTCTCTATTGAATCGAAAATATATGATTTAATAAACAATGATAGTTGAAATTTATTACAAATGATGGTGACAGGTAGCTTCTAATTGGGTTTAATGTGATTTTTTGAGAGTAACTACAATTAATCCTTTTCTATAATATATAACTAAGATCAGAAATTGAATCACCTTACACCTGAACTACAGTTATAATTCATTAGTCATTCCCCAATCCCGAGAACACTTGGCTTAATAAATAATCTAACATATAGTACGTACATAGGTTTCCCACAATTGAACTCCTCAAGCTCACATTAGTTTTAATGGAATATAACTTATTCTTAATCCAATCTTAATAAAATACACTTCAATCCTCTTAGAGGATTATGCTCCATGAGAGCAACCATCACTCCAACCAGTAATGCATCCATACACCTGTTCTCCTGATAGTCATGCTCAAGTAGCTACTCATGTTTATAATAACCATGACTGTTATCTTCATCAATACAACCACCCAAGGTTTATACATTTCCACAAAACCAAAACCACTCATTTACTCATAAAAATCCATGGACATGATGTTTATACGTCGTCAACGGCTGTAGGGCATCCATATATTTAAGGTTCCCACATATCCAAAACATTTGCACCTAAGACCTAACACACATGTCCATAATTATCACTCATCAATACAACTCAAAACTTTAACTAACGACACTCATCAAATATCTTCCTTGATACGAGTTAGCAGCTAATTCTACAGTTAGATCTCATAAACAAAGTAAGCATCAGGATTTTTAAGCCATTCAGTCATCAATAATCTCCATGGATAAACACACATAACACATCACCTAGAGATTCAGGCAAGTCGGGATTTTATACATGTGGAATTACTCAATAACCATGTGGGTACAAGGAATACCATGCATACTAACTAACATAGAATTTCAGTCAAGCAGGTTCCATAAAAGCTTAAACCAGTCTCAGGAGGGTTGAGTTTGGACTCACAACGGAAGCATACCGCCCATTAAATTTGTGGCCTTCTGACATGACTATCCGGGGTGTCAATCAACCGTTATAGCAAATCTGATCGTCTCTTCCACCCTTTCACCCAGCTCCAATAGGTTGCCAGAAAGCTTTTGTCAAATCCCTATCTTTGGAGATAACACTCAGGTTCTGCATAGGTCTCTCCTTAGATCCCGTTGACTGAAGTGATGGTTTGACTAAGGATAGTAGATCGTCCGGTACCGAGCTCTGTCCATGTTCCCAGCCTTGATACAGTGTTGCATTCAGAGCGGATCACCCTCTTCCTTCTTCCTTTCAGGCCTACGGTAAATGCCCAAATCCCTGCAAAAGTTGCCCTGCTACATCCTTAATGTCCACGGAGAGCCTCATAGAGTTTTTACACTCAAGTTGAGCCTGGAAATACTAATAAAACATCCTAGCTTCGAGTGGTATTTCCTTTATGATGAAACTGACTACTTTCATTTCACGAGTACGGCCGAGATGGGCACTCCTTTGAATAGTGGGGGTGGGATCTGCATTTCAGCACGTGATGCATAGCGCCATGTGTTTGGGCAGTCATTTGAAGATTTCTCACCAAGATGGGTTCACACACATGATGTTCTCCTAGCTTTAGGTTTAGAGTTTGGGAATTTACTGGTTTTGACTCATTTAAACCACATTCACTGGAGTCTCATTTGCTAGCATTTTAACGGCCCCAAAATCCTTTCTCATTTATGAGTCTTTATATAATGGACTCTAATGTATTAAGCCATCACATAATACAAGATTAACATGCATGCCCTTCAATTTTGCATTAAAGACCCTTCATACTATGATATTTCCTTCTCGTAACCTAATGACAACTATTAATACCAAAAACCTAAAATTCTCACAAAATTTTCGGAGTGGTTATTACATCTGCAATATCACCCTAAAAGACAAGCACTAACGAAGTTGTCGGTGGTGAAGGGAATCGCTTACAGATCCAACAGCTTTTAGATATTATCGTTGAGGCTGTGCGACAAAGAAAACCATGAGATAACTTTGAGGAGTTCAAGAATCAATCACCACCTATGTTTAGGGGCATCGTAGATCCACTTGATGCTAAGAACTAGATCAGAAGGATTGAAAGAATCTTTAGGGTTGCTAAGAGTAAGGAGAATGAAAAGGTGGAATATGCAACTTTTATGCTAGATGATAGTGTATTGGATTCGTGGGAGTTGAGAAAGTCCCACAAGGGATGTGAGAATGATCAGTATAGATGGGATAAGCTTAAGGGCGCATTTCATAAGAAATACTTCCCCCTCAATGTTCATCGGGAGAAACAGAGGGAGTTCATCAGTCTCACACCAGGGAGTATGACAGTGGCATAGTATGAGTTGAAGTTTAACAGACTGGCGAACTTTGCTCTTGAGTTGGTGCCTATTGAGGAAAGCAAGGCTCTGATGTTCGAGGAAGGACTTAGGTCTCGAATCAAAGAAGGAGTATCACTATTTGAGTTGGAAAGACTAGCAACAGTGGTGAACAAAGCAAAAATAGTAGAGAGGGGACTTAATGATTCTTAGTAGGAAAGAGTGGAGTCACACAATAAGAAGCTATGACTTGGGAACAGTTCTCAAATATAGAATCAGAAAAGCTAGTAAAGAAGTTTGGAGTTCACGGTCCAAACCATGGAGCAGCTCAAAATGTCAAGGAACACTGTGGTCGATGTGGCAAGGGACATGCAGACCAGGATTGTTATTGGAATACTAGATCCTATTTTGTATGTGCTCAGAAGGGACATAGAGTGGTTGAGTGCCCAAGGAAGGATGAAAAGGGACAAATGATGAGGCAACTGGTGTGCAATACAAGGGTAAAGAAACAGTACCTAAGGCTCATGGCAAAGTGTTTGCACTTACTATGAAGGATATTATATCTTCAAATGCTATAGTAACAGGTATGCTTTCTATTAATGGTGCAAATAGTTATGCTTTATTTGATTCTGGAGCAACACATTCCTTTACATCAGTTACTTTTGTGAAGAAACATGATATGATGTTTGAGCCTATAGACAGTGACTTGTGCATTGGCACCCCAATAAGGGATACAATGGTACGGAAATTCTAGCAGATTTAGTAGTTTTGGACATGCATATTTTTGTAGTCATCTTGGGGATGGATTTTATAGCTGCCTATCATGCATATGTAGATTGTCATAGCAAGAAATCTATTTTCCATGTCCCTGATCAAAGTGAATTAGTTATACGAGAAATGGAAAACATATTCCTCCTAGGCTAATCTCAGCTTCACAAGTTAGAAGGTTACTAAAGAATAGTGGGAGTGGTTTTTTAGGTAGTGTGAACGATGTTAGTCAAATTGAACATGATGTGAATGGAATTGTTATCAATGAATTCCCAAATGTCTTTCCAGATGAGATTCCAATATTGCTCCTAGATAGAGAGATTGAGTTCTCTATCGATTTGACTCCTGGTACAAGACCAATTTCTAAGGCACTATACAGAATGGCACCCACTGAGCCGAGGGAGTTAAAAGATCAATTACAGGAGCTTTTAAATAAGGGTTATATTAGGACAATTGTGTCACTATTGAGTTGAACAAGGTAACAGTAAAGATCAAGTACCCCTTACCAAGAATTGATGACCTTTTTTATAAATTACAAGGGGCACAAATATTTTCTAAGATTGATTTGTGCTCTGGGTATCATCAATTGAAGATCAAGGAGGAAGATATTTATAAAACCGCAGTCAGAACAAGGTATGGGCATTATGAATTCTGTGTGATGCCGTTTGGATTAATTAATGCACCAACAACATTTATGGACTTGATGAATAGGATATTTCAGCCATTTTTGAACATATTTGTGGTTGTTTTCATTGATGATATTTTAGTGTACTCAAGGAGAGTAAGGAAGAGGAAGAAGAACATTGAGGTGTGTACTGCAAATATTAAGGGAGAAGAAGTTGTATGCCAAACTTAAAAAATGTGACATCTGGCTTGAGAAAATTTAATTTCTTGGTCATGTAACATCTAAGGAAAGGATTTTAGTAGATCCAAAGAATGTAGAAGCAATTATAAATTGGAGCCAACCTAATAATGTGACAGAAATTCAAAGTTTTCTTGGGTTGGTTGGATATTATACGAGACTTGTTGAAGGATTCTCTAAACTAGAAATGCCTTTAACTCGTTTGATAATGAAAGGGGTTAAATTTGAATGGTCTGAAGAATATGAAAGTAGTTTTGAGGAGTTGAAAATGCGTTTGGTGACGGCTCCTATTTTATTTATTCCATCTGGTAGTGGAGGATTTGTAATTTATAGTGATGCTTCAAAGAAAGGTTTGGGGTGTGTTTTAGTGCAACATAGTAAAGTGGTGGCTTATGTATCCAGATAATTGAAGCCTTAAGAACAAAATTACCCTACTTATGATGTAGAGTTAGCAACAGTGGTTTTTGGTTTGAAAATATGGAGTCACTACCTTTATGGATAAACTTGTGAAATGTTCACTGATCATAAGAGTTTGAAATACATTTTACTCAAAAAGAGTTAAATAAGAGGCAAAGGAGATGGTTGGAATTGTTGAAGGATTATGATCTTAATATAATTTATCAACTAGGAAGGGCAAATGTGGTAACAAATGTCTTGAGTAGGAAGACCTTTAGTCACATTGCAACACTTGCTACATCTCAGAGGTATATTTTGGAGGATCTTGGGAGCATGCAAATAGAAGTCTAAATGCAAGAACCCAGGGAATTCTGAGCTAATATATCAGTTTTCAACCTTCTTTGATCGAGAGGATTAAGACTGAACAGTTAGAGGATATTCAGTTGCAAGGGATCAAAGATAAGACTATGAGAGGGGTTGTGACTGATTTTTTGCATTGATAAGGAAAGTGTATTAAGGTTTGGTGGCAGGTTATGCGTGCCTAATGATCCAGAGTTGAAGAAACAAATTTTGGCAAAGGCCCATGGTACAATATTTACTTGTTATCCTGGTGGTACGAAGATGTAAAGGGATTTGAAGGATACATTTTGGTGGATGAACATGAAGAGAGAGATTCCTCAATTTGTAGTCCATTACTTGGTGTGTCAACAAGTAAAGGCAGAATATCAAAGACCTACAAGTACATTACACCCACTACCCATTCCCGAATGGAAATGGGAGCATATTGGTATGAATTTTGTGACGATATTACCACGTACTATTAATGGTAATGACTCGATAAGGGTTATTGAAGACAGGTTAACAAAGTATCCTCATTTTCTGGCCATGAAAATTAATTTTTCTCGAGATAAATTGGCTAGAATGTATATCAAGGAGATAGTAAAACTTCATGGGGTCCCTGTAACTATTGTTTAAGACAGAGACCCAAGATTTGTGTCTAAGTTTTGGAAGAGTTTTTATAAAGCACTAGGAACAAAATCAAATTTCAGTACTACCTTCCATCCTCAAACAAATGACCAATCAGAGAGAATTGTTTAAATACTTGAAGATATGTAAAGGGTATGTGTGATTGATTTGAAAGGTTCTTGGGATGAGCATTTGCCTTTGGTAGAGTTTGCCTACAATAATAGCTATCAGTCTAGTATTCAAATGGCGCCGTATGAGGTTCTTTATGGAAGAAAGTATAGGTCTCCTATCTGTTGGGACGTGGTAGGAGAAAGAATATTATTAGGGCTAGAGATGGTGGAAAAAATAGTGGAAAAGATCAAATTGATCAGAGATAGACTTCGTACAACTCAGATAACAGGAGAAGAGAGTTGGAATTTCAGATTGGGGACTATGTATTTTTTAATTAGGTATCTCCTACAAAGTCTGTAATGAGATTTGGAGTTAAAGGGAAGTAAAGTCCACGGTATGTTGGATCTTTTGAGATTTTGAGCAAATTGGGGGCAACGACTTATCAACTTGCTTTACCACTTATCTTAGCTGGAGTACACAATATTTTTCATGTTTCTATGTTGAAGAAATATGTACATGATCCAAACCATGTGGTGAACTATGAACCCTTACAACTCAGAGATGACTTGACCTATTAGGAAACACTAGTAGTTATAGTCGATAACAAGATTCAATCCTTGAGACATCATGATATTCCTTATGTGAAGGTCCAATGGAGGAATTACTCAAAAAGAGAGGCCACTTCGGAATTGGAAAGTGAAATGAAGGAGAAGACCGCCACTTCGGAATTGGAAAGTGAAATGAAGGAGAAGACCCCCATCTTTTTGGAGACCAAGGTATGTAAAGTTTAGAGGACTAAACTTATTTAAAGGGGGGTAGAATGTAATAACCAGAATTAATTTCTACAATAATAAGGACCTAATTAAGATATCTTAATGTGATTAAACCAACATGGTCTAATTCATCATACAATCCGACTTGGATAAACCTTGTAGGGATTGATATGAGATAAAGTAGAGAATTATAAAGTTTTAATGATCTATCTCTATCTCAAATATGAATTGCAATTTGATTAGGATACAAAATTTGAGTTGAATTAGACTTATTTCATAGAGATAATTGTAAAATGTTTATGATTGATCTCCATCTCAAATAGGGATTGTAATTTGATTTCTATTCGATGTTCTAGTTTGGATTTGATCAAAATTCATCTCATAGAAATAATTATAAAATGTTTATGATTTGCCTATATCATAAATAGGGATTGTAATTTTATTTTGATTAAAACGTTTGAGTTTGAATTGGATCAAGATTTATTCCATGGAGATAGATTATGAAATGTTTATGATTTATCCCTATCCCAAATATAGATTAGAGTAAGGCTAGGATGCTCTCATCTATATAAAGAGAGACATAACGAGAGAATTGGTATACAAATTGGTGAGGAAATAAATTGAGTGATCTCTTGTTAGGGCTTTGCTAGTTTGGTTTGTGGGATACAAGTGAAGTACTTTGGTTAGCGCATTATGAGGCTAAAGTAAGTTCTGTCCACCTTATAGAATATTTTTATAAAAAAAAACCATGATTTTCATGTACGACAACCTTTATTTTTGTATACGACTTCGATCAAACTCACATATTTGACAAACTTTTGATTGGACATATGTTGTATGACTCATATATTTTATTATGTTTTGAACATTTTGAATATTTTTGGCATGGACACCGAGATAATTTGTTTCATTGATTTTTGTTGACCTTCGGCTAGAGTGCAAGCACTCAAGCCTTTGCACGCAACTGTACGTGGTCGCAAATAATAAATTCCTGTGAGTATCGGGTCAAATCAATAGGGAAGGCTTACTAGGTTTAGATGAACACTAACCTACTAAGTTGCTTGGTAAAGTCAGTCGATATAAGTGGAAGATGTTACTAAACTAAACAACTCCTAGGAAGTAGTAAGAGATAACAAAGGGTGCAGGGGAATTCTCTCTATGATATGCTTCTAGGGTTGTATGGCTCTAATGACTTCTGAAGATTTTCTCCTATGCTTACAATGATATATAGTTATGGATATGGGTAAATTGATGGTGAATCCGGCAACAAACTCTTATGTCTAAGGAGCATGCTTCTAAACCTACCCATATGTCTATGGAGAAGGAGAAGCATTATAGGACCTAGATTCAACTATCATCACCATGGGGGTACCAATGCTTATTTCTAAGCTAATTACATGACGGCTGTCACTAAGTTCCATCCTATGATTCTAGGTCGATTCTCACATACACATTTCTATGCAATGGGAAAAAAGATCAATCATCACCCGTTGACACACGATTACAAGTAATACTAAATCATAGACATATCCATAACAACACCATCAATTACAAACTTAGGATAATTGAAGTATCAAATCAAGGAGTTTATACAACCCAAGCTTATATGTTTAAGCTACCATTACAAATGAAAGATCCATAATGATGCAAATAGGAAAACAAACACCCATGTTTCGATACAAAGAAGAGATCAATCGAATGCAAAACAATAAGAAATAGGTTCCCCCTTTGTTTTGAGCTTCTACCTACTAGATTTGGTCTTTAAACCCTCCCGATCACCTCTTTGGAGCCCTAGCCGTTGCCCCAAACGAGAGAAGGTGAAAACCTAGAAATCAGGTCGTTTTCATACCCCAGGAACTTACATCGCGATGTCCAAAAAGGCATATCGCGATGTCGATGAAAATATGGGGATCTGAAAGTGTGCTTGATATTAACATCGCAACGTCCAAAAGTGACATCGTGATGTTAATTTATTTCCTTTGGAGTGTGCCCAGCTCTTAATTAACATTGCAATGTGCTTTTCTGCATCGCAATGTCTTAATCAACTCAACGATCTGATGACCATTTCAACTCATATTGATCTGAAATTTTAACTAAGTGTTTTTTACTTGTTGATCTTCAATTTGAACAATGGAGATTGGATTTGGAGTCTTGTAACTCTTCCAATAAATTCCTAATCTCAACTGCTCTTTCAAGCTGCTCACAACCCTCTCTCCTTTTACTCCTTATGCTCCTTTATCATAGAACACCTATCCATTTTCTCCAAGATCATCCATATCTTGCTCCAATAGACTCATCATCTGTCATTATTAAAAACACTTGCATTAGTGCATAAATTAATCCATTTAGTATAGGAATTCACTAAAACAAGTGTGCATACTAGTTGAGGTAAAGTTTATACAAAATAACTCAAATTAGCTCTTGAATAAATCATTAGATGGCCATATTTGGTCTAAACCTAGCATAATATGTTATCTAAATAGCTTTATTTAGAGATCTATCAATTTTCAAATGTATTTACTAAGAATAATCAGACTATGATTCGATGCCCTACCAATAGGGATAATCATTGGTAATTCGATGCCCTGCTAGTAGGGATAATCATTTGTAATTCGATACCCTGCCCATAGGGGAATATATTGGCAAATTTGATACCTTGTCAATGGGGGCATATATTGGCAAACCTTTTACACCCACTCAACGGTGGTTATACCTTTGATACCTTATGTTGATGCCAAAAACTGGTCTAAGTCACGCTTTGGTCACTGTTGCCTCGTGATATGGCCTCAGCTCTCGGTCAACGGTTAAAATTTATAGTTCGTGTGGAAGCTTACTTCTACTTATGAACAGGAAGCGCGGAGAACATTATGAAAACTCCGATCGAAATTACCCATGAGCGAACTTGTAAAAAAGGAGAGGGTAGCGAGCGAAATTGGGCCTCTCTGCCCGGATTCAGCTCCGATGCTTAAGTCAGAAAACTTGAGTAAAGAGCCTTTAATTTAGGCAATTCTCTGTGTGATGAGCTTTTTTCGATCCCCTTTCTTCTATTAACGCTCTCCTTTTATAGCACCTTAGAGGCGGTTCAGGAAAGGCGGTGGAATGAGGTGGTGAGTTACGTAAATATCTCTTAAGGCGGTAGGAAAATATTTGCCACCTAGCGCGTAGATACCACTCGAGCAAAACGGGGTAGATATCTGCCCACTGTAGCAAGTGGATAAGGCCTACTTACTGTAGGGGCGTTAGATATTTCTCTCTCTCTCTCTCCCCACCCTGCGCCCTGAAGAGGGTTGTTACAATTCCGACGGACTTGTTTGCGAAGAGGGTTGTTACAATTCGGCCGGACTTGTTCAGCAGGATTGAATCCTCAATGCTATTTGGCCGTAACGGAATTGTGTAAAGACCTTATTGCCATGTGGTCAAAGGAACAAGTGGTCCTTTAGGTTAATGACACCCGCCTTCACCAAATATATCCGTAACACTAGTCCCCCAAAGTGTGCTTGTTCAAAAATCGAGCGAGGGTGAGCTAACCGCACGTTTCAGCTTGGTTCGAGAACAAGTATCGCTCGAGTTGGCATGTCTATGTAGGTCGCAGTGCTTTGTGTACGGTTACTTACGCCTAAAGTACACGTGTTTTAATAGGCGACCGGCGTTCGCGTATGTTATCCTTTCATTGCTATCGAGGTAGATTTTTTGCTCGAAATTTTCGCCTATAGTGTTGATAGGTTTTCCTATTTAAGGGCTTGTATGAATGGCGGTTTTAGGCGTAAATCTTTTTATACTCTTGTATCTTTGTATCATGGCTCAGCTTGTCTTTTATATGTTTTTACTTTTTCTCAATGTTCTCGACACTTACGAATTCCCGCTCTTTTACGAGCATCTATCGAATTAAGGACTGGAATAAGCCACTTGGTAAGTCCGAACGGCTGTGTATGGCCGACTATTCTGTTAATCGACAGGGGGGTTGGTGAGATGAGTATCGACGCTGGGTGGGAAGCTTTTCATGTCGATCATGATGTGGAAGCGGGGACCTCTTAATTTTACCTATCACGGGGGTACGCAGCTTGAAGTTGAGATGTTCTGAGATGACTCCCGCCAGTAGAGAGGTGGGCCCCTCACCTTCGCCTCGCGGAACCCGGTTCCCCTAATGATAATGGGGACAGCTGATGGTTGTGGAAGTCCTTGCGCCTCTTCCAATCTTATCCAAGTGTGTCTTCTGACGGGTCTGCATGGATATTT
This sequence comes from Dioscorea zingiberensis, assembly GCA_026586065.1. Classification (NCBI taxonomy): domain Eukaryota; kingdom Viridiplantae; phylum Streptophyta; class Magnoliopsida; order Dioscoreales; family Dioscoreaceae; genus Dioscorea; species Dioscorea zingiberensis. Next base: position 22,734,274 of record CM048823.1, read on the forward strand.
AACTTTAGTCCGTCTGGACAACATGCTTTTGTTATTTTGCTTTGTTTGCGTTTCACTATGTAACCTCAATAAATGACGCTTGTCGCTTCGCTTCTAAATCCTTTAGTATTTTTATGTGGCCTTCTTGGCAATCCTATGTTGGAGTGTGTGCTTTGTCTTATGTGGTACAGTGCTCTACTTTCCACGTAACGCCCTTGCTTCCTAAGACGGACACGTGTCTCTTTTCTTGCTTAGCATTAAAGGGGAGAGTGGTGCGGCGTCTTGTGGCGTCTTGGCGTTTGTCAGCGTTATGATGGGTGATGAGCGTGGCTTTCCATGTGTGTCAGGCGGCGTTTGGTATTGCTGACGTGGGCAGAATTTTAAACTGTTTCGAGGAGGTGTAATGATGGTTATTTTGAACTGTTCAGATTTGTGGACTCTTGGTTCGACAGCTCTGATAGGAATACCATCCTAAGATCTAACGGCAACGGATTCGTTGCCTTTGTATATGTTTAACCTTACAGCAAAGAAAAGGTTGTTTGAAAATCGAAGTCGCGTCTTCTTCTCCAGTTTCTTCTTCTCCGTGAGCCACAGTCTTGAGCTTTACGTGTTTTTCTTGTCCTTTTCCTTTCCTAAGGTAATGGCTAATCTTTGCTTCTTCCTCTTCTAGTTCTTCTCATGAGCCCTCGATTCCTTCTCCGCCCAACCCTACGGTTTACATTGCGATTCGGGTGAACTCTGAGGCGTTCAGATCCAGTGGTTCAAGGGTTCACCCCTACTCTAGGGCAATGGGTAGAGGGTGGACACATTCATAAGCCTTCTAGGGCAAAAGATGTAGATGACCCGGTAGAGAGATACAAGATTGACCTCTCTTTATTTGAGGTTAGGGTTCCTTGTTCGTGGAGAGAGGCTGAGCGCCCCTGTGGAGGGAGAGATAGGCATTTTATCAAGACGCGTTGTTAGGCGGGCTTAGGCTTCCTTTCCTGATTTTGCTAAGGCAATCCTAGAGGAATATCATTTGTGTCCCTCAGCTAACTCCGAACTCTTGGAGGTACGCTCCAACGGATTTGTCATGGTTTTAAGAATTATGGGGTAAATCCGGCCGTCAGCTGGTTCCGCTTTGTTGTTTAGCCTTTGCTTGGAGTCTAATGCCGACCGGTATTATTTTTCGCTCGTCACGGGAGAAAGTTTCTAGGGAAAGTTCCTTCTTCCATCAAGCGATGGAAGAGCAAGTTTTCTTTGTTAAATGTAAGTCCGAGTGGGATATCCAACAAGGTGGGAGGTTCCCCGTCTGGACATTACTTATGAGGAGATGTCAAGAAGAGGGAATTCTTCTTAAGTCAATGACGGGCTATCCAAAGTCTATATGGATAGGTTTTGACCGAGGAAAACCTCATTAAGTGTCGTTTAATAGTGTCTAATGGTAGGATTAAACTGCGTACTCAATTTAGTTTGGTTTTGGTTTGTGATGTCTAACCTTATTGAGAATTTGTTTTGCGTGAAAATCCGATGGAAGACGAAGACTAAGCTATGTTAAGGGTCTTCTCGGGCTTCTTCGGCTGAAAGTTCATCCGCCCCTTGGCTGCATGGTAGGAAAAAAGAAGGAAGTGGTACCTAGCCAAGGTGCGATACCTCCAAAGAGGAGAGAAAGAAGAGGAAGAGAAAAGAGATCGACTCTTCCAAAAAGGGGTTAAAAGTGACCCGATGCGGGGTCCTCACGGAGAGGAGGACCAAGAGAAAGAATTCGAGGGCGTATCGGGTCCGGGTGTAGGAAGAACAAGTGGGCGCCTGGGAAGAGGTTCGTGCGGAAGAAATCCGCCTCGGCTTTATCCCCAATTTACAAGGTCCTTCTTCAGTAGGCTGAGGATGTCCTTCTTATAGAGGTGAGGATTTCTACACACATTTTTCATTTTCTATGGGTGCTTCATGCTTCGTTCGTAACCTTTAACTCTCTCTCTTTTTTCTTTTTTTTATGAGGCGGAGGGAGAAGCAGCTCTCTGGATAAATTGAGGGTGGCGGACTCGGTTTTAAGGGGACCGCCATCTCAAGGCAGGTGTCCTCCTCAAGACGTCCCTTTTCGGGATGCCGCTTGGTAAAGACTGCTCGATGGCCATGAGACCCAGTGACTCTCCTCCAAACTTCATAGAGCCTGGAGGGAAGAGGCTATTTCTCGCTTATTCCGCTCGGTTATCTTTGGTGAGGATTATCCTCGTGTTAGTTTTACTTTTTAGCTTTCAAGATAATGCTACTAACTTATTTGTTTGCTATTTCAGAGGCTACTTGCGCGACCGGGCGACTGAAATACAATCTTTGCCAAGATGATTCGGCAAAGATGGAAGCGTTTAGGGCGGAAATCGCCCAATTGAATTCTAGGGTGGTGGCCTTGGAAGGGAAAAACAAAGAGCAGCTCGCCATTATCCATGTTCTTGAGAAGGATAAAGCCGAGCGGCTTCAAATAAATCGGGCCGTCATGAAAGGAGAAGGATGATTTGGCGGCCAAGTTGTCTACTTCTGAGGGTTCTCTCCTTACTGCTGAGGAGAATATTAAAAAGTTGCAGGAGAACTCTAGCAGTTTGGAAAAGGAACTCCAATCTACCCGAGAGGGGCAAGCTGAAGCCCGATGGGAGCTGAAGCTGAAAAAAGCCGAACTTGCTGCTGCTCAGGCGGAGTTGGAGGAGCTAAAGGGGGAGCGTGACGTACTTAAAGAGGACTTAGCTTCCCGATTGACAACTTCTAAATCCGACTCGCAAGAAATCAAGGATTTAATAGAGCGAGCGGATAAATCAGAGAAGGAGGTCGCCCGGCTTAGGGCGAAAGCTAAAGAAGGGGCCACCCGTATTTATTCTGGGTGCACAAAGAAAGGGCCGCCATATCCCTCCCGCGGAAGTTTTGTCTATGGGGTCACTGGGTTTTGAAGATGTTCAGAGAGCTCAAAGAGCAACATGTTACCAAGACCCCGGAGGCTTCTGTCCCCGCCCCTTTGGAGCCTTCTACTCAAGTTCCCTCAGAAGCAGGTGGCTGCCCTGAGGGTCCTAGTTCTTTGGATGTTTTCTTTTGTGAATGTTCTTGTAAATTCTCAATTACTTGGAATGTAACTTCTATTCATATGAATGAAACGCAAACCTTATTTTGGTGAAGGTTTATTTCCGAGTGATGGTTATCTTTAACCATGTAAGAAATTTGTTTGAGAAGTATTTTTGAAATCCTTCGCGAATTTCTTCCTTCTTCATCTGGCTTGTATGATGAGCTTCGTAACGAGTCTTCAGTCCAATCATGGGACTTTGAGTGAGGTACTCGCCTTCATGAATGAGATTGTTGCCTCATATTTCGATCGGGATTTTTGCCCCCTTTTTTTTTATAAGAGTTGTCGTTTATCCTTGTAGGATAATTCCGACTCATCTTCTAAGGATGGGAATTTCACCGCATCTTTGTGGGATGGGAATTTCACCGCATCTTTGTAGGATGAGAAAGACTTGAGCTTTATTTTATGAATTTTAAGAGAACTACTGATAGTAGCGTCTTCAGCATGGAACGGGCGCTTGAGCGCTTTTTCATCCATATTTACTAGATAATAGGTGCTGGCTTGGACGATTCTTTGTATGACGTAAATTCCTTCCCAGTTGGGGGTTAGCTTCCCCGTTCGGCTTTTATTTCCATGAAATTCATTTTCCCGCAGGACTAGATTGCCGATTTTGAAGAAGACTCTTTTCACCCTTAAGGCCATAAAACCTTTTCACTCTCTCGACGATAGATGGTCAGCCTTGTCTCCACCGCTTTCTCCGCTCTTCGAGTAGATCAAGTTCTCGCTTTCGGAGTTTTTCCTCATTCTCTTCTAGAGAGAAGGTTTGCTTTGTCCTTAAGGTATGCATTCCTATTTCTGCAGGGTTGACAGCCTCCTCCCCATAAGTGAGAGAGAATGGGGTTTCTCCCGTAGGAGTTCTTGTTATTGTCCCAGAGGCCCAAAGGGCGCCGGATTTCTTCTACCCGCTAGTTCCATTTTCAACACCCCGCATTTTAGTGTTTGAAGCGTGGTGCGGTTCGTCACTTCTACTTGGCCATTAGCTTGGGGATGTGTCATGGTTAATCTCGATTCAATTCCGAGCCCTGAACAAAAGCTTTTGAAAGCTTTGTTATCAAATTGCCGCCCATTATCAGAAATGAAGGCGATCGGAATTCCGAATCGACAGATGATTGCTCGCTATAAGAATCCCTGATAAGCCTTCTCCGTGATCTTGGCCAAGGGTTCAACTTCTACCCATTTGGTGAAGTAGTCAATAGCGACTATTAGAAACTTCATTTGCCGAACTGATGTGGGGAACGACCCTAGAAGATCGACTCCCAGATGGCAAATGGTCGAGGGCTAATAATTGGCGTAAGCTGTGCCTGTGGTCGCCTCCGAATCTTGGAATGCCGCTGGCAGGCATCACATTTCCAAGCGAACGCTATTGCGTCTTGAGTTAGTGTTGGCCAGTAATAACCTTGTCGTAGGACTTTGTAACTCAAGGCTTTGCCCCCTATGTGACCTCCTCCGATGCCCTCGTGAATTTCCTGAAGGATATAGCTAGCTTCTGTTGGACGCAAGCATCGCAAGAAAGGTTGTGTATAAGACCTTCTTTATAGGTTCTCATTGATAATCTGCACAGAAGCGGATTTGTAGGAAATTGCCCTGCCTCGCTTTGTTGGGTGGTGCGGGTCCACCTTGTAGATAATTTCATGGGGTCCATCCAACTTGGCTCTTCGTTGCACTTTGTACCTCTTCTTCCAACTCCGTCGATGGTTTTAAGGGAAGATACCGAGGTTAAAGGAAGACTCAGTGCCTCAGCTCGTGGTCGTGGCCTTTTAGATAGAGCGTCCGCCTCTTCATTTTATACGGCTGCATTTTTTCAATTCGGAAGTAAGCGAAGTATGGAACTATTTTCTTCACCACTTCTTGGTATCTGATCATGTTCTCTTCCTTTGCTTCAAAGCTGCCCAAGGTGTGGCTCACAACTAATCATGAGTCGTAATATACGCAGATGTTGAATTCCGAGCCCCCGGGCCAGATGCAATCCTGCGATGAGGGCTTCGTATTCGGTCTCATTGTTGGTTGCTTGGAATTGGAACTTTAGTACTGTCGCAATTTTCCATTTGGAAGGAGAATAAAGGACAAATCCTGCCCCTGACTTTTCTTCTGTTGCTGATCCGTCAACATATAAGGACCATGGAATCGGACTTCCTTCCGACTCGCGATGTGGGTTCATCCCTAGTTGCGGAAAAGTTAACTCCGCTACGAAATCTGCCAAAGATTTGAGCCTTGATTGCCGTTCGGGGTTTATAGGTGAGATCGAACTCGCCTAACTCTATCACCCACTTGGCTAAGCGTCTAGAGTTTTCAGGCTTATGAAGAATTTGTTTTAACGGCTGATCAGTCAACACTGTGATCCTGTGCGCTTCAAAATACGGCCTTAATCTCCGTGCGGATGTGACAAGAGCAAAGGCAAACTTTTCGAGCGATAGATATTTTGACTCCACATCACTAAGGATTTTGCTCGTGTAGTAGACTGGTTTTTGAACTCCGTTTTCTTCTTTCAAAAGGACCGCACTGACCGCATGCAGGGCGACCGCCAAATAGATATAGAGTTCCTCTCCCACTTGCGGCTTAGCTAATAGCTGAGGCGATCGGAGATAATTTTTAAGCCCCTGAAAGGCTTTTTCATATTCTTCTGTCTACTCCATTTTTGGTGCTTTTCGCAGAGCTTGGAAGAGTAGGAGATTTTTCTCTCCGGCTTTGGAGATAAATCTGCCAAGCGCGGCGAGGCGTCCGTTAAGCCGCTGAATTTCTTGAAGACTTTTGGGTGACCCCATGTCATGAATAGCTCTGATTTTTTCTGGATTTGCTTCTATTCCTCTTTGTGTCAAGATAAACCCCAGGAATTTTCCCGATCGAACGCCAAAAGAACATTTATTCGGGTTTAACCGCATAGTATAAATCCAAGAGATCGAAGAGCTTCTTGTAAGTCCGATAGGTGTTCATTGGCTTTTCGGCTTTTCACCAAGATATCATCCACATAGGCTTCAACATTTCTACCAATTTGTTCTCTGAAGACTGTATTTATGAGCCTCTGGAAGGTGGCTCCGGCATTTTTTAGGCCGAACGGCATCACCTTATAGCTGTAAGTTCCCGTGCTCATAATGATGGACGTTTTTTCTTCGTCGCCTTTGGCCATTCGGATTTGGTTATAGCCTGAGAAGGCATCTAAGAAACTTAGCATCTCATGCCCCGTTGTAGAGTCAACCAAACTATCGATTGATGGTAAGGGGAAAGAATCTTTTGGACAAGCTTTGTTTAAGTCCGTGAAATCAACGCACATTCTCCACTTTCCGGACGACTTTTTTACTAGAACCACATTAGCCAACCAATCTGGGTAATGCACCTCTCGGATAAACTTAGCTTTTAGGAGGTTTGATACTTCTTCCCTTGCGGCCTTCTGCTTTTCTGGTGCTGAATTTCTCCTATTCTGTTTCGTAGGCTTAAACGATTGATCGATATTGAGACGGTGCTCGATGATATCGGGTTTTACGCCCGCCATATCTTCTGAAGACCAAGCGAAGAGGTCGAAATTTGCTCGATTGTCAAATCTGCCCCAATCCGCACCTTGCGGTCTGCTCTGGTCGTGTCTAGGGGAACTGTTAGCAATTCTTCAACAGGTGTAGGTCGAAGCTCTTCATTTTCCCGTTCGGCCATTCTGATGACTAGCATGGCTTCTGAAACCTTTGTCTTGCTGCTGTTGAGGGCTTTTCCTTTGAGGGTTAAGACATAACATTGCCGCGCTGTAGGTCGATCTCCTCTCACTTCTCCACTACCACTTTCAGTCGGGAATTTGAGAAGAAGGTGGTAGGTAGAGATTACGGCTTTCAGGGCGTTGAGAGTTGGCCTGCTAAGGATCACGTTGTAACTTGAAGCACAATGCACAACCAAGAAATTTGTTGTTACGGTTGATGATCTTGGCGAGTTCCCTACCGTAATTGGTAAGGAGATCATTCCTTCTGGCTGTACCACCCCTCCGGAGAATCCTATTAAGGATGATTTTACCGGAAGCAAGTCATCCGCGTCATATCTCATTCTTTCGAAAGCACTCCAAAAGAGGATATCAACTGAACTCCCACTGTCTATCAGAACTCTTTTCATCTGGAAACTGGAAACTTTGATAGCGACAACCAAAGCGTCATCATGAGGGTGGCGAACTCCACTGACGTCATTGTCATAAAAGATTATTGGAGCCGTAGGTCGAGATCGTCTCCGTGGTGTTTCTATTTCCTGTGTGGTTCCCACCATTCGGGCATAACTTTTCCGAGAGGCGGAACTTTGACCACCGCAACCAGGACCTCTACTAATAAATCCCACCATTTCCCCCTTTTCTTCTTCAGGTTGTGAAACTTCAGGTCCCCCTTGAATTTCAAGGTTGATGTACTGCTCCAATTGTCCTTTCCGAACGACATCTTCTATTGCGTTCATCAAGTGGGTACACTTTTCCGTATCATATCCTTTGGATTGATGAAACTGGCAATATTTCTTACTATTCTTTTGCCGTTCGGCATTTCTTGCGGGTTCCGGCCATGTCAGAAGCTTTTGTTCTTTGATTTGCATAAGGATGTGGCTTCTGGTTTGATTCAATGGGTATGGTGATCATATTCGACAATTTTTCCTTCCTTTGAAGGTTCTCTCGGCCGCAAGATATGTCGTTGGGGGTTGTGTTGAGGTTTCAGACCTCTGCTTGCACCTTTGTTATCCACCCGTATGCGATCCTTTTTCCTTTCGTACATCCGGGAGCCTTCTGTTGACGTTGTGGTGGGTTTTACCCTTCTGGGTGTCCACAGGTCCACGCCTAGCCTCCTCTTCCCAACCCATATAAATTTCCTCGAAATTGATATATTTTTGGGCGTGGATCATAAGGGCGGGAATGGTTTTTGGTGGATCCAGTGTGAGGGAAAAACGAAAGGGGGATTCTAATAGTCCTTCCATTAGAAAAGTCACGGCCATCCGCGGAGGGAGGTCCGCAACATTAGCTGTCTCGTCTATGTAACGGCTTAAATAGGCCAGAGGCGTTTCTCCCCTCATTTGCTTAATGCGCAGGAGGGTAGACGGGTTTTCTTTTTGCTTTGAGTAATTGGCAAAGTAGGCTAGAAAGCCGATCCGCTAAAAATCAAAAGAAGTAATTGTACTAGATGGGAGATCGATAAACCGCCTTTGGCGCTTTTCCCTCTAAGGTGGCTGAAAAGCTCTCGGCACATCGAGCGTCTGCGGATTCCAATGAGGAGCATCTTCACCAAAAGACTTCCGGTGCCGGACGGATCGGTTTTGCCTTCATATGCGGTCATAACCGTGGTCCGAAGCTATCGTGAACTTGTTCTCCCAATATTTCTTTGACAAAAAGGCGCACAGTCATCGAGAATATGCCGCTCGACTTTCCGTTTTCTTGGGAGAGGTCCTGTCGTCGAGTCCTTCTATCAACTGTTTGAACAGATGGACTATTCCGTTCCGTTCTTGTAGTGGCTCACGTCGAGCGAATGTGAGGGGGTTCTGAACTAGTGGAAAAGGCGGTTCTTTCTTTCCTCTCTTTATGGGTGCAGGTTCTCGTCCTTCCTCTGCTTTCAGAATTATCCAGTGGGGCCGTTGGTATGTTTGGTGCCGGAACTTGTGTAGGAGGAGGCGGAGGATGGGTCAAAGTATGAACATCCTGGGTCAACCGTTCCAATTGTTGCTGTATGTTAAGGTAAAACTCTGGAACAGATTCTTGGGGTTAGACGGAAGGAATTTCTATTAACGCTCTCCTTTTATAGCACCTTAGAGGCGGTTCAGGAAAGGCGGTGGAATGAGGTGGTGAGTTAGGTAAATATCTCTTAAGGCGGTAGGAAAATATCTGCCACCTAGCGCGTAGATACCACGCAGGCAAAACGGGGTAGATATCTGCCCACTGTAGCAAGTGGATAAGGCCTATTACTGTAGGGGCGTTAGATATTTCTCTCTCTCTCTCTCTCTCCCCACCTCGCCGAAGAGGGTTGTTACAATTCCGACGGACTTGTTTGCGAAGATGGTTGTTACAATTCCGACGGACTTGTTCGCAAGATTGAATCCTCACGTTATTTGCCGAACGGAATTGTGTAAAGACCTTATTGCCATGTGGTCAAAGGAACAAGTGGTCCTTTAGGTTAATGACACCTGTCTTCACCAAATATATCCGTAACACCTTAGATGCCTAGCCATAAGGATTAATGTGAACTAAGTCTTATTGGATTTTAAAATATGGTGTCCAGTTTTGAAACTTTGAATTATTGAAAGACTTTACAGCATGTGATCACAAATTTATCTTTAAAATGTATACATTATCATAAGCATGCCTAAATTAATTTTGTAGTGTTTTTGAAATTGATTTACCATTTGTGAGCATGATATGAATTTTGTTGCATTAGAATGTTAAAAACATGTTTGATCTAGCTAGTGGGTTGTTGGTTCTCACTGGGCTAGTAAGCTCACCCCCTCTCTATTTTCAAGTTCAGATCAAGAGGCTTAGATTTCAAGGAAATTGAGAATTTGGACAATGTCGTAAATCCTTGTATTTTAGTTATTTGATAGGGATGTGAGAAACATTATGTGTTTATTTGAGAAATAAATAAGACTTATTATTACTATTCAAGGGTTTTGCATTATGTGAATTACGAGTATAATAGGATACTAGATTGTTTGTGCCTTGCATACTTATGGGGGTAACCTTATTAGTATTCCGCATTGTCCCATGCTCAAGCCCATGACAGGTTTGCGGCGTGATACCTACAGTGAAAGGGAGGAATAATGGCAAAGACATTGACAACTTAGATGACGTCAAGATAACTCTCAAGGTGTCAAACGGGCCGGTAGGGCCCGGCCCGACACAAGCCCGCCGTGTCGGTCACGTTAAACGTATCGTGTCGGCATGTGGCATCGCGGTATTGCGGCTCCCCGGCCCAAGGCAAGGCACCCTCTGACAAGATGGATCAGGCCGTGTGCCGGCCCCCTAATTTGTTTTTTTTTTTAAGAAAACGTTTTAAAAATTATAAAGAATTTGAAAAAAAAATAAAAACCACAAAAAATACAGAAATTTACTTAAAAATAGAAGAAACATATAAAACATATATTATTGGGTCATTAACACAAAAAAACTAATAAATGCACACATAAATTCACAAAAATTTAACTTGAAAACAAAAAAAAAAAAATAATATAACAAATTATCACAAAAGGAAAAAAACCACAAAAAATCTTTAAAAATATCCTAAAAAGATTCATAAAGGCTTATAAATTGGAAAACTAAATGAGATATGCATTACATTCGTTAACCATTTTGGAAAACTAAATTATTTTACTGAATTTAAAAAATAAATCAGAGTAACCACTTTTGGTTCAATGTAAAACTCCATAAACTTGCCAATAATTTGGAAAACCGAGACTAAGACAAAAGGATGCCAATGGGAACCAGGAGCAGCATGAATGGTGGTGGGGGCAATGGAGAAAGCACCAATGTTAGTATCAACAAGGAAGCAATGATTTGATAATAAAAAAAAAAAAATCAAACATTCACTACAAGAAACTTGGACTCCAGCGGCGGATTATTATATCCGCCGCTAATGTAAATAAATATTGCGGCGTATTTACATTATCCGCCACTATAGATGGCAGTGGGCGGATGGAGCTAATATATAGCGGCGGATAAATATATTCGTCACTATAGTCGAATCTATAGCGGCGGATATATTTATCCGCCTCTAAAAACAAAAATCTAAAACTATTTGGGATTCTATACCGGCGGATAGAGTCAGCCGCCGCTATAGAGATCCATATTTTTTTCCCAGATCCCGCGCGCGCCAAACCCCTTCCTCTTTCTCTTGCTTTAAATGCCCAATTTCTAGGGTTCTCACTATCTCTCTCTATCGCGCTCTCTCCCGCTTGCTTGGAGCTCACACACCATTGATTAAGAGGAAAATGAAGGGTTCGTTCTTCGCGCCGCCGCCGGCTCCAAGCCTAGGGCCTGAATCCCTCTCAGGTAAAGGATTCTGCGCCCCTCTCCGGTTCACTTTCAAGCTTGATTGCCTGTTGAATATGTCGCTTGATGATAAACCCTAGTTTTTGGCTTTTATTTGCTTTATTTGATGCGGATCTGGGATGAATTAATGAAATTGAAGATTAGGTTTCTGTTATGATATTGGATTTTGATAGCAAGAGAAAGATATTGGAAAACACTCCAAGGACCTTATACCTGCTGTCCTTGAATGATATTGGACAACATTTAAGGCGGCGAGACTCCTTTTTATTCGTAGGAGAGAGCTGAGAGCCATCGGAAAGCCACCATGAAACATTGGGATGCCACAGCCAGCCCACTAAGTGAGATGGAGAAATTTTTGGAGTACCACTGAGAAACAAAAACATTATAAGGAGCTGGAGCATGGAGAAAGAAGGCAAGGACTAAGGTTCTTCTCAGGTTGCGAAATTATAAGAGTTTAATTTGATTTCTAAACTTGTGATTAGGGGGTTAGAAGATTTGAAATGATTGAATTTAGTTATAGTTGGATTGAAACGATGTATACTCAGAGAGTGTATGGCTGTCCTGTTGTAGATCTCTCATATATTTAAAGATGCATGTTAAGTATTTGTTTAAATGCTTTAAAGCATTGTGAGCAGAACAGTGAGCTCTACTAATCTTTCCTTGTGTTAGATGTCTTTTCCCTATGATCATCACACAGACAGTTACAACTGAAAGGATTAGTGTTGAGTTGTCTTCATTCATTTTAACAATGACATTAGTATTGGAATTCATAGCAGCCTTTATATTTTGTTTTAGGCTTTCTAATGAGTGAACATACATTGATTGGAATGATGCATCATGCTTGAGTTATTAATGAGTGAGGATATAAGCATCTAAATCTGTAAACCTATCTGAAATCTGAGGATTTAAAGAGAATGTATATGCTGTGGGCATGAGAATAGAAAGAGTAGTTGTTAATGACTTTGAATTAGCACTAACAGCTTCGGGTTTCACTAATACTATTATTAAATTTTACTCCGTTGGTGAGTCCATTAGGATTGTTTGTTAATGATATGATGAGCAATTATAATTTGATGAGTGCATGCTTGTAAACTGTTTTTTTTTTTATTTTTAGTTTTTCATTTGCTATTTTATAATGTTGAGTGATGTTGCTTAACAGATTTTAATTGAATGTTTAAATGCTTGATCTCTTGAAATGGGTTATCTTGATGAAATAAAATATATGTAGTATTATGTGCCCTTTTTTGGATGATTGGGATGTTGCTGCTCTTTAATTCAATTATCATTGCCAGTCAGTACAGAAATGGTTTTGGATCAAGCTTTTATTTTGTTAGAGGGATGTGAAGGAGAAGAAAAAAGTGAAGGAGAAGCAAGAAGTCATCAAGAAACACATCATAAGATTATCAGGTAAGTGTTATATACGAATACCAATAAAATTAAAAGAGAGAACTTTTGAAACAAAACTGTTTTCATGTGTGACATGTAGGAGTTGAAAAGGTTGATATTGATATAGAGAGCGGCAAAGTTACTGTGAAAGGTGTGTTGGATGTGAAGAAGATCCATGAACACATGCATGGAGAAGAAGAGTAAGAGAAAGGTAATGTTGATATCACCCAAGCCCAAGGAAAAAACATGACAAGGGATCTGCAGACAAAGTTGTGGAGAAGAAAGAACCTTAATTAATTTGAAAATTGTTCGAATTTAGATTTTTGATGATTAGTTATCTCAAGTTTAATCTGCAGGAAGTTGTGAGGACAACAGTAGTGTGGTGAAGGTTCACATGCATTGGGAGAACTGTGAGCATGATCTAAAGTGGAAATTACTGAAACTCAAAGGTGAAGAATGTTAATGTCATGCCCCGACCAGGATTCCGGGACCTCAAGCACGTCAACAGACCGGCCGCACTTAAGCAGAGACAAACTCAACTCAAATACAAGGCCTAAATGTGATAAGCAGATAACAATCCACAATATAAATATAAAACCTACGAATTGTGGGAATAAATTTTTTTTCTTATATTCCATAAAATAAGATTCATAATTTATTTAATTCCTTAAGCTTGAAGGATGGAGAATTAAAAAGCTTTAAAAAGGGAATTAAATTAGATTTTAAGAGCAATTAGGGATAATTGGGAGTTCAAGGACCTTCTAGTAATTTTTAAAAGTATTAAGGACTAAAAGGAAATAGTCCCCTCTCTCAGAGAATGGACCAGAATGTGACCTAAAAACATTCCAGGGACCCCTGAATAATTTTTCCAGAGAAAACCCTAATTAGGGTTATGGGGGACCAGAAGGGTGGATTTGTAATTTTTGAAAGTCCGGAGGACTAATGGAGAATTGTTTCTCTCTCACAGAGACGGACTAGTCCGTAACCTAAAAAGCTTCAGGGACCTTCCGTAAATTTGGCTAGAGAGAGGGTCTTATAGAGATGAATCAACGGCTGAGATCTAGAGATCTCAGATCGTTGCAAATCTCAGGGCATTATAACGGTCTACAGAGAAAACACGCATTGGCGTCCCAGGGGAATAATCTATCCGATCAGCGGATCGATCTGGCCGGGGAGAAGATCTGGCCATTAACGTTCTTTAATCATGGCCTTTGATCACGGGATTGTCAGATCCGAGACAAGCTAGAGGCCGTAGATGATCATCATGCGATCATCACCGTTGATCATTGAACACTGATCCCAAGGCAGCAGACGCCTCTCCTGGCGGCCTGGGAACGCTCGCGCGCGAGCTCCGCCACCTACAACGTCCGTTACTGCGAAAAGGCCGGCCGTTGGGCCGAGGCCGCCAGATGCTCGCGACGCATTCTCCCCGGGTGTCGAGGTTATAATAGAGCTCCCTCCCACGTTCTGCAGACACCATCGAGCGAGTGAGCTGTGGTGCACCGGCGAGGTCGCAACCGGAGAAGAAAAGGGAAGGGCAGCGGTGGTTCGCGTTTTTCTGTCAGGCTCGAGACTACTCTAAAAAACTCCGGGGGAAGGAGAAGGCTGCTACGCTGAGGTAGAAGGGAGCGTTGCACGCAGGTGTGTCCGACGAGCTCGCCGGAGAAGATTGGATTCGTCAAGCTACAACTTGAGGAGCTGCTCGGTCCACTGGTAAGTGCCCTACTTCGCACTGTTCAATTTGTCGTCATTGCGTGTCTGTTGCATCGTGAGAACCTCGCCGGAGTTGAAGGAGGAGTCGGCCGTGAGCTTCAAGGGTTGCAGCATTGAGGGTAAGGCCGGCGGCGCTCCAGACAAGCCGTCGTGGTCGTGAGACCCTCTGCGGCGCAGGACCGAAAGCACGAGGCGAGTGCTTCCGGAAAGGCGTCTGGCGTGGTAAATGTCGCTGGGGCCGTCGATCATGAGAGAGAGAGAAAATAACGAAGAAGAAGATGAGAAAAAAAATAGAAAATAGAAATAATAATAATGGTTTTTAATTAATTAATTCAGTTATTAATTAATTATTTAAAATAATTCTTAAGAAAACTTAGGAAGTGTGACAAAATAGAAATCAATTGGTTGATAAAATAATTTGTCTCTAACTTTAGAGAAGTGACAACTAGTTAATTATTTGTTTTGAATAGATTAATGTTATTAACTAGGCGTGACAAAATCAAGTTAATTAACTAGTATGGTGAATAAATAATTTTAACTATATGGGTGTGACATAGTTAATTCGATTAATCAACTAGGTTGATTAAAATGATTTAAAGAACTTGACAAGATTTTAAATCTTGCTAGTGTGACAATTAAATTAATTTGTCTCTAACTATAGTAGTGTTACTATAAAATAATCAAGTTGGTATTGTTACAAAGATTAGATGGAACTATAGTGGTGTGACATAATCAGAGTAACTAAGTTAATTGAAATGATTATGTGGAAACTATGATAATGTGGCAAATTATTAGAATAATTCATTTTGATTATTCTATGTTTGACAAATTTTAGATGATTAATTGTTGGAATGATTTACGAGACTATGAAGGTTATTAAATATTTTTAATAGACCTTATAATGTAACAACGATTAACCAATTAAATTGAACCAATCTTTTAAGTTGGTTAAGTCAAGACAACTTGATGTATGGGCTTGGGTTAGTCTAACTAGATTAGGTCTAGTATAAATTATTTACATGACCTATCTCAAAGTGTTGATTACATTCGATTAATCGAATAAATGGAATAAGACTAAGTAAACCAAGCTGGTTTAGGTAAAGACATGTAAGACAAGTGAGTTAGGTTCAAACTCATAATTGAACCAAATGAAAGGAAATAATCAAACCAGAAAGGTTAGTTGAGTCCAATAGTTTGAGGCCCAGTGGGCCGGGCTCAAATAACCCATTGAGTCAAGTTTTATTATAAAGTTAATAAGAATGAGAATTTAGGGTACTGGGAAGGAACTAAACCCTAAACAGAGTAGGACCTTAAATCCTAGGGTCATAGCTACTCAAATGACTGAAATGCCCTTTCTTAGTTAGAAAGGACTAAGGTAAAGCTAAATGTTCTATTGGGCTTAGGGAGTGGGCCCAATTCAGCTAAGATTACCAGAGGTGAACAATTAGGATTTAAATATGAATAATAGAAGTAAAGTTGACCAGGTTTGGCCACGTGAAGGTTAAGAGACAACTAAGGGACATGGAAACAGGGAATAACGACCAGAAACCCGAGAGGTGGTCTTTAGGACCCGTTAGTGGGCCCAGGCCCGACAAGATCGAGAGTCATGCGTGTACAACTAGAGACATAGGGTATTATTAAAATTTTAACTCTAATAGAAACTCTATCTGTTAGATACTCTCGGGGAGTCCAAGAGGCGTTCAAGAGGTGACTAGGGGCGCTTCGAGTTTCCAGTGAGAGGTAAGTACTTTTGCCTAGCTCCCACCCAGTTATGGGTTTTGTTGGCTTTGTCATTGCATGATTTCACGTAAGTACTTCTGTCTAGTTCCCACCCAGTTTTGAGTTTTTATTGGCTTTGCTGCTACCTTATTTGTTCTTGCCCCATTGATATCATGACTTGGTATGATGTTGCTTTTACTGCATACACGCGTATTTTGTTCTCTTGGACATCTACCTCGATATTTGTGTATGCTTGTTGAGAGTTTAGCATCCTGTAGGGTATGCTTGTGAGTGTTGAATGTGCCTACCTGTTGACCGGCACGTGGCCGTGGAATCACGTGAGCTTGTGCGCTGGCCGGGTGGGTATACATCAACTATGCTAACCTAAGGATTCTCCCATCCTCGTAATCTTTGTTTCCCGCCGATTAGAGTATCTTGGTAATCTTTGTTTCCCGCCAGTGGGGTAAAACGCTGGTAAACTTTGTTTTCCCGTCAGTGGGATGATACGCTGACAAGGTACGTCCATGTTTTAGCACTACTAGACCATGGACCGAGGGTCGTAGTCGGCTTAGGCTGGTAACCGACTAGAGAGATGACTTGTGAACTCTTAGGAGTATGTTCTTGAGATCTTGTGGTTAGGAGCTCTACCGTTGTTGTGGTAAACTCCTAGGGCTTGTTTTGTGTGGGGCGTGGCCCTGATAGAGTGAATAGATGATCTTTGACTTGCTCATATTTGACTTTTCTTATATCATCTGTGCTGCTTTGGTTTCATTGAGATCTCTGCAGGGTACTTACTGAGCTTTCCTTCCGAAAGCTCATGCGGTTGCTTCCTTTCTTTTTCAGGTCCCGAGGAGTAGGTGACTCGGTCTCGGGAGCTGTGCACGGGATTGGGTTGACTTGTTGAGGTTCGAGGACCTCATTTTTCTTTTGAGAGAAAGATGTTTATGTTGTAGGACCCTAATAGGGCCTTGACCATATGTAGGGCGTGTAGACCCTTAATGATTTTACTTTCGTTGTGACTCTGATTTAGTCCAATTATTAAATTTGAGTTATTTGTTATCTGCTTCTATTACTTAGGCCTTGTATTCGAGTGGGGCTCGTCTCCACTTGGGTACGGCCGATCTGTTCACGTGCTCGAGGTCCCGGAAATTCGGGTCGGGGCGTGACAATAAATTAAACTCAAGTTCAAGGAACATAGAGTCACAAGGGTCCATAGGCCCTATAAATAGTTTGGTCCCTATACGGGTCCTACACAAAGTAAAGCTCACTAAATAAAAGATAAAGGAGTCCCCCAGACCTTGGATCTCCTAGTGACCTCTTCACAGCTCCACCCCCCTAAACCTTAGAATCTGTAAAAGAGAGAAAGAGCAAAACGCATGAGCTTTCGAAGGGAAAGCCCAGTAAGTACCCCTGCGGGGTCTCAAAGATATAAGTAAACAATATGTCAAACAATGAGGTCACAAACCCAAGAAAAGCACAACCCTAGGAGTCTACCAGAAACAATCCAAAGGTACGACCCCTGATAACAGAAGCCCTCAAGCTCTGCGATGAGTTTCAAAGGAAGCTCAAGGATCACTCCTGGCCAATATGTCCATCTACTTGCTGTAAGCACGACCTCCTGGTCGTTCGATCCTCTGGTCGCCATCGGTAGAACTACCTCTCATACGTGTTAACACGGTCAACGTACCATGCCCACTGACGGGTAAGACCACCAGGGAATCGCCTCTCTGGCAAGGATGGCAGAAATGCCAAGGGGTCCTGACCCTGAACATTTCCCTATCGGAGCGCCCACGCTCCACTGAGTCCGGACAGTAGACCACAACAAACAGGGATACCAACATCCTGTAAACAAATCATACATGCTCAACAGAAATCTAGAAATAGACATGGATGCATGTATGTCATCATTGAAGCATAAGCAATTAAGGCATAAGAGAGTGCAGAGAAAACCCGAAACCGGGTGGGAACTAGGCGAGTGTACTTACCTCCTGTTTGTTGTAGCTAGATATCCTTCTAGCTTCCTCTTGAGTGCCTACAACTCCTCGAGAGTATCTGGCATATAGAGGTCCTATTAGAATCAAGATTCCAATAATTTTCTATGTCTCTAGTTGTACTTGCATGCCTAACGTTCTTGTTGGGCTTAGGCCCAGTAACGGGACCTAAAGACCATCACTCCAGTCATAGGCTCTTATTCCCTATGTCCATGTCCTTTAGTTGACCCCAGACCCAACTTGGTCAAACCCAGTCGACTCTTCTTTATTTGTCGAGTTTAAAACCCTAATTGTTCGCCTCTAGTCATCCTAATTGAATTGGGCCCACCTTTTAGCCCATTAATCAATTAAGCTTACTAGTGCCCTCTTCTCTATTGAAATAATTAATTAAACCCCTTTTAATCAATTATCATAACCGATTTTCTTTTTATCTTCGAATAAATTCATTAACCGGATTTAACCATCCTAGGTCAATAAGAAAATCGGTTAATCCACCTAGATATGATTTATTCAAATATCTTGGTGCAAAAATGTCAATCGATTTAATAAAATTTTTCTAATCATTAACTGGTTTATAACCTCTACCTTTATAGAGTAAAAATATTTATCGCAATAATTAATCCAAAATAATTAGCTAGTTAATTATCCAATTAACTACTAATCATGGTTGGCAAATTATTTAGATAAATTTTCCCGAATTATCTTATTATAATTTACCAATGAATATTTGTCACACTAACTTATTTAATCCTACCTCAACATAGGTATTATTAGATTAACATTGTCACACCAAGAAAATTATTCCATTTCCAGTATAGTTTGCTATATTTTTAATCTTAATCTTCCCTAAGTTACTGTTTTAATTAAACAATAACTTTTTAATTAATTTTTTTTTCTTTCATCTTCTCCTTCCTCTGTCACGGCCGATCTCCATCGAAGACAGACCACCGGAAAGCCATTCTTCACCGGCGAGGCTGCCACCGTCCGGCCAACACCAGCGTTAGCTTCGTCTCGACCCCACGAGCAGGTAGCGCACATCCCCTGACCCAATTTCTCCCTCCTGGAGCCTCCCGACGCGACGATTATTTTACAGTTCTAACGAGCCCTAAACCGAACTAACAGTGCTACTAATAGGAAATTGAAGCCCGGAGATCGTTCATACCTAGCTTCCGGTTCTCTTGGTGCTGGAAGTGACGATCGAAGCTCCTCCACGGCCGTAATCCTCTTCTCCGATCAAGCTTGCCGGAAACCCCTCTCCTTCGCGCCTGAAGATGTGCTGAGACAGTGGGGCAGTGGCCCCTTTTATAGACCTTGGAGGCCAGCCGAAACAACGGCCACAAGAAGCGTCTCGCTGTTAACGGCCGGCGGCCTCGCACGAAATGGCTGGAGTAGCCGGCGGAGCGCGCGCGAGCGTTTCAGGCGGCTGGGGGAGAAGCTGGCGCCTCAAATCGTCACTCTGAGGATCAATGGTGAGGATCGGACAGATCGCATCCTACGGCCCAGATTAGATTAGGAAACCTTGGATCGCGCACTCCTTGGATCAACGATCATGATCTCATCACTACCAACGGCCAATTCTTCTCAAGTCTCCTCGAGATGGGGACTCATCTCTAGACGGGTGGCTCCTGTGAGCCCGCACCGTGGGGTTCACTCCCACCAAACCATTTCTCCTTGCCTCGTATCTGATCTGTGATCAGAAGAGTTTATTCCAGGGCCGACACGTGGCTTCATGTGAGCCATTATAATGCTTCGAGATCTGCTTCGATCTGAGATCTTTTAATCTCAGCCGCTTATCCATTACCAATAGGGTTTTCTTTCAAAAAATTTATCAGAGATCCCGCAAATTATATAGGTCACAATCAGGTCCATTCTCTGAGAGAGAGGACAACTATCTTCCAGTCCTCAAGACTTTCTAAATTACAAATCGGCCCTTCAGTCCCAAATAAACCCTAATTAGGGTTTTATACCATTTTAACTTGATTTTCCCTCTATTAAATCCCTGTTTAACACTCTTAAAAATTATTTAATTAATAAATAATTTTAAAGAAAATTTCATCACATTTCTAAATTTCTTGGATTTGACAGTTAATATTCTCAAAGCTGATTCTTGCTTTTCTTCCCAAATAACTAATTGTGATTTGTGGTTTATTTATTACAAGAGTTGAAGAGGGGGTGGCAGATTGGTGATGAACAACATTACTTTGGTTGATACCTTCATGGATGTTGTAAGTTTATTGGACTGGTTGTGTTTGATTCATCCTCAATTTTCTATCAAATTGCTCTTCAGTTCAAAACTCCTTGAATCTCTGGCCATGGTAACGGATCACTTCATATGGTATAATAAATTTCATTTGATTTCAATCCATTTATTTGAGTTCAATCTCTTCTCACTGTTCCAGGCTTATGTATGTTCAGTTGTACGTAGAGCTCCAATTTTTTTCGCAATTGGTACTAACACGCAAGACGCATTTCCTCTGGTACTGCCAACAGAATGCAGAAAATGACACTTCCTCCAAAACATTCAAGTTCTTTCATTGCTAATGTTTGAATAAATTTCCAAAGTGATCTCTTTCACCTTATATTGCCACCAATGTTTTCATGTATAGGTGATGTGGGTAGAACATGCAGAGTTGGAGGATAAACCAGTATTTAAAATATTTGATCATTTCGTGAAGAGTGAGACGGTGTTTGGAGCAACATAATCGCTATCGATCTTGTAACGCTAGCGTGAACGACTCGCAAGTCGTAAGCCTAATGGCTAGATATATATATATTTTTGAAATTTCTTAATGTTGTATTATTGGATAGTGAATCCAAACATTTGTTTAGCAATAAAGTATGTTTTTTTATTATTAATTAATTTGGTCTTTTTAAATATTATAAAGGTATAATAATAATAATAATAATAATAATAATAACAATAATAATAATAATAATAATAATAATAATAATCTATCCTATAGGGGCGAATATATCCGCCGCTATAAGGTTGCCTTAACAGCCTCTAAGACTTATAACGGCGGATATATCCGCCGCTATAGATCGCAGTTATATTGTGACGCCGTTAACGCCACTCTATAGCAGCAGATATATCCGCCGCTATAGGTCACAATCGCTATATCCGCCGCTCTAGGCCTCAATAGCTGATGATGTACTCTGTAGCGGCGGATATATCCGCTGCTATAGAGCTTTAATAGCTGCTAATGCAACCCTATTGCGGCGGATATATTAGCCGCAATAGGTGGATTTTTCGCAGCTAAAACTTTTACCGACTGAGGCTTTAGCGTCGAGCGATATCTGTGCGATATCCGCCGCTATATATCTATAGCGGCGGATATATAACCTATATCGGTGGATATATCCACCGCTATAGGTTATATTTCCTGTAGTGATTTCATTCAAAGATTTTTTCAAACACCTTGCATACATGTTTTGAGGTACAAAATCAAACATTTCATTCAAAAATTATTCAAACACGTTGCATACATATTTTGAGAAAAATGAAGACAAACATATCATTCAAACATTTATTCTAACACCTTATAAACATAATAATATTTCAGTCAAACATTGTTTCAAACTCTAAACAATTGAGATCAATCAAACTCTAAACATCAATCAAAGATTAAAAGAAGGGAAATCACACATTTTCCTCAGAAAATAACACAAAATCAGTCATCTTCATCCTTGAAGAGCTAAAAAGCGACATGGATGACCTTGCCACCAAGAAATCCCTGGAGGCATTAGAAGGAGATGGAGGAACATGGCTTCTCTTAGTTTTTTGATAAAAAATTATTCTAATAAAGCTCCCTGGAATTTCAACAAGGAACACCAAGAACCATTCCTTAATTAGAAACCATAAAGGGAAACTCTCATACTAATTTAGAAACAATCAAGCTCCTTGAATAGCAGCACTTAGAAGTACTGGATGTGTTGGAGCTAGGAGAGCTCAGGACCAAGCGGGCAGAGAAATTGGAATTGCTCAAATCCCTGCAAAACCATCAGAATGAATCAAGCTTTAATCAAAAGAAGAGAAGCTCAAAGAAAGAAGAAGAATACATTCATATCCATAGATGGATAAACTCACAGCCGGATGACATGGTTGTCTTCATCGCAGGTAACATGGATCCCAGCTCCACAGGACTCCTGGTGGATAACTGAGCCGCGTCCTTATATAAAGCATGCAAAGTCGCATTCGATAACACGCTCGTCGATTCACAGAAAAGCTTAGATCCAAAAAGACAAAAAGAGATTGAAGAGAAAATGAGGGAGCTTTGGAGGTGTGTGTACCTTCTTCAGAGTTGGTGGAGATGGCGAGCAGGGCTGCGAGAAGGAGACAAAGCAAGTGTAGGACAAGGGCCCCGAGCGCCATTAGCTGGGGCAAGAGTCAGAGAGAGAGGGGACTCAAAGGATGGTGCTTGACGATCAAGCGACAAGCGCCAAGCGGTGGTCCGGCGCCGCGGTTCTTTGGTGCTTCGATCCTGTGGTTCTAGGGAAGAGAAAGAGTCAAAGAGGGTTATAAACAGTTTATAATAAACTTATAGTTATAACTTATTTATAAATATAAATAAGATAAATAAAAAACCTAAATTTAGTATTGTAAAACTAGCAAATCACTAACCTCCAAAATTAGGAATATTTAAGGTCATGTCTTCGAATCTTCAACTTGAATATTTATTCCCGGACTGATCTGTCAGTTGTCGTATCTTCTCTAGTATCGCTATTTGTCTCATACTCTCCTTGATCTTGTAATCTATCTTCGGCATCCAACCAATCTTTCAATAAGATGTACATCTCCAAGGAAGTTTGGTTCAACCGACTCCTTCTATCGTCAAGTACCCTGTTTCCTACACTGAAACAAGACTCCGATGCTATTGTGGACACGAGGGGAGTT
The DNA here is from genome assembly GCA_026586065.1 of Dioscorea zingiberensis. NCBI lineage: Eukaryota > Viridiplantae > Streptophyta > Magnoliopsida > Dioscoreales > Dioscoreaceae > Dioscorea > Dioscorea zingiberensis. The sequence goes on from CM048823.1 coordinate 22,757,013, forward strand.
AATAGATCACTTCCCATGGTGGCTAGCACAAGATAGTTATTCTTCTATTGTTTCCACCATGATAAAACATTAAACTCATTAATTTCCTCATGAGTGAGGAAATGAGTATAATTAGTATTAAAATACATATTTATTTCACTAAAAGAAGTAGAAGAAGTAGAAGTAGAAGAGGAGGAAGAAGTAACACCCTTATGTTTCGTCTTTATCAAACTTAATAAGTTTCAACCCATTTTACTTTCATTTTTTCTTTGTGAAGTATTTTGAAGATCATCTAAATCATTTTTGTTTAATGTTTTGGCACCATAAAATTGATGATATATATTATACATTTCATAAAACATTGATCTATAATCTTCTTTTAAATAACTATTATGTAAACCTATATGTTCATCGTGTGAGTCCAACATAAAAAAAAGCACCTTCAATTTTAAATCTTGAATCCAACATGTAAGCCAAAACATAAATTGGTTCTAATTTTTCAAAAAAAAATTAAAATTTTTCTTCCAATGAAGCAACAATAGAACAAAAATCTTCAATATATCTATATTTATGAAATAGTTCCCTAATACAATACAATTGTGGCACAATTAAAGAAGTAGTAGCATAATAAACACAGGCAAATAAATTTTTTGCACCATAAAAACCTTCTAAAAATTCTTTAATCATGTTTGCTACTTCCCAATCATATTCTGTAATTGTATTTTCTCTAAAAAATTAATTACAAAAAACATTGATAACATCTTTATATTCATAAACACAATCTAGCATTAAATATGTGAAATTCCACCTATGCCCAACATTCATGACAAATTTTTTATATTTTTATTACGTAACAGACAAAATCTTTTAAATTCTTGTCTTCTATTTGATGAGTTTTTAATAAATAAAATACAATTTCTAATTTTTTGATTGTGAGGTTCAATTATTTTCAAACCATCTTGCACACATAAATTTAAAATATGACATGCACATCTAAGATGAAAAAAGTTTCCGGAAAATATAGGTCTTTATTGGTGTTTTAAAATTTCAATTGCACCAGTATTACTAGATGCATTATCAAAAGTAATAGAAAAAATAGAATTGAAAATTTTATAATTAAACAATGTGTTCAGAATACATGTTGCAATGGTACTACTAGTGTGCCTAAATTCTAATTCACTAAAACTCAAAATACGTTTTTGTAAAATCCAATCATTATCAATGTAGTGTGTGGTAACACAAATATAAGTTCCTTGATATTCGGAAGTCCAAATATCGGAAGTAATGGAAATTTTAGAAGAAAATATTAGATAATTCATTAACTAATTTATCTTTATATTCGTTGTAAATTGAAAATGCTATTTTTCTCATAGTATTTCTCGAAAGTTTTTTATATTTTGGATGAAAAGCTTGAAGGATCAATTTTTCAAATTTCTTATTATCGGAAAGATTAAAAGGTTATTCATCATGAATAATATATTTAGCTAATAATTTTCTTGCATCTTTGTTAGAATAATGAAAATCTACAAAATGGGAAGTAGAAATAATTAATTGAGTTTGTGTAGGGTCATTTTAAGTTATGGCAAGCCAATCGGCATGCCTTTTAAGGTGGCCGGTGCCACCGGAAGATTGGCATGTAAAATCTTTTATTCATTTTTGGAAAATAGCTCGGGTGCCATTATTTGCAATTTTGAAACCTTTTTTACATTTTTGGCAAATAGCCAAATAGCCCGGGTGTCTTTATTTGCAATTTTGAAACCTTTTTTACATTTTTTGCAAATAGCCCGGGTGCCTTTATTTGCAATTTCGACAATATCAAAATATGCCAAAACCCCCGAAGTTCTCTTCCTAATGGAGGTACTCGAACTAGCACCCGAAGATTGTCCATTATTGGTACCGCCATTAGATTCATCAATACTTATGGGTTCATTTTCATTATGATAAAAAGGAGAATTATCTGAAGGGAAATCCAAGAAATCGGCCATTATGCTACTAAAATTAAGATTTTTGAATTACCTCGATTATTTGATGAAGAATAGAAGAAAGCTGGAAAAAATTGAAAGTAAAGAATCACTTCAAGCTGTCAAAGTTGAAGTTCAAAGGTTGGAAGCCGAAAACTTGATCAAACTCTCCAAATCTTCAACAAGCTTGCCTTGGTCCTTGATTAATGAAAAAAATGCACTTAGGAATCTTGAACTTGAAGAAGTTTGCTTGGAGTTGATGATGAGAATTGAGAATTTTGAATTTGATAACAATGAGATTTCTTGGTGGAATATTTTGATGGATTAGAAGGCTTTTTACAGATTTTTCATTAATTGTTCATTACCGAAAATACCCTCATAAACTAGCCGTTTATAGTTGTTGAGGAAGGTAAAAATGTTATTTTATCAAAAGGACATAAATATCCTAAAAAATAATCATTTTATAGTTGTTATATGGGTTACAATTGAATTTTCCAACTTTAAAAAACAAAAAATAAATTAAAAAAATTATAAACAAATTAAAAAAAATAAATAATAAAAAAAAAATATTCAAAAGTGATAAAAATTTAAAAAATTTTAAAAAAATAGCCGGCTTGGAGACATAACGGCTGGATCGGATCACTTGATCAAAAATTTAAACAAAATTTAAAAAATAATTTGTTAAATAATCAAAAAATAATTAAAAAAATTACAAATGTTTTTTAAAAATAGGATGTGTCCCGCGGCCGCTGGTCGTATAGTCGCCCGGCGGACTGCAGAAATTCGGACACGCACCGCAAGTGCTCGCATACCTTGCTACTGCAGTTCCCGCTGGGTCCCAAAGATGGGCACGCACTGAAGTCGTGCGTTGTGCATGGCCCCGGTGCTACAATAACCCGGGTCATGCTTAGCACGGCCCGTAATGGGTCGGGCCATACCGTGCTAGTGCCGACCCGGGCCGTTTGACACCTTGAGATAACTCAAGGAACAAGCAACTGATTCTATCCCAAAACCCTCCTCACTGGAAGTTAAAAGTAAAACCTCCATTATATGAGTGGAAAGGAAGAAGAAAGGTTGCTCGGAAGTAAGACGAGAAACCCTTTCTAGCGACAACGACAAGGAAGAAGAAAAATGATGCACACACAATGTTCGCGGAGATGCTCTCACAAGTATATGGGATCGATCAAGTGGTAAAGTACCCTAATGTAGGGTAGTCAAACACACATGGACTGACCACTAGTACTAATTGTCATCTATTACCTAGCCTAAAATATAGATGGTGTTTTGGTGATCTAACTAATTGTCCTAAAGAAAGAACTAACGTGAACTTCCGGTAGATTAGGGGTAATCGAGATGAGACATGACACCTCGGATCACAATCCCCTAGGAAGCCCTTGCTAATGTTTGACTTTTCAATACTGGTTATCTGGAGACTAGTTCTTGGAGAGGTGACAGACTATACCTTCTAGATACAACTCTTGACAAGCTAATCACCCTCTATTACTTGTGCCTAACTATGACCTAAAAGGTTATGAATTATAGGCTAAAGCAATAATAACCATACAAATTACAAGCATAAATACTCATCGTGCTATACTTCAACCTAACTAGGTGTATGATCGGGGGCTGTTGCACATGCAACCATAAAAACAACAAGCATAAGCATTCATATATGATTCACAAGAACTATCAATACAGAGGGAACCAATATAAAAAGAAAGTCAATAACAAGTTCATCCTAGAGCTCATATGTCCGAGGCATCACAAAAGGTGTAGTCTCTCATACTATGGAAAGGCATAACATGGACACAAGAGGAAAATATTATTAAAAGCATATAATACTCCCTAATCATGATGTCTCCTCTGCCTTCAATCTTGTCTCGAAACTCTAGCCGTCGCTACGAAGATCGCCCAAGACTGATCCACCGAAAGTTGTCATTAGGGTTAAGTAGATGGCTATTTATAGGCTTTAAATCTGTGAAGTACAGGTGCATTGATCTGAAGCACCCCCCTGATGATCATCCCGCAATGCGGTTTCAAATATTGGAGAGTTTCATGGGCAAGAACACTACCATGTTTCAATGATGCACGGTCGTGCACTACTCTACAAGTTGCTTCTTCAACTCTTTTCTCCCTAGAATGTCCTATTTCATGTTCCTTTCGCTCCGAATACCTAATTACGTATCCAATCACACAAACATACCAAAAGGAGCACAAAAATAGAGAAATTGCTACAGGGAAATGGTATAAGCGCATGTAAATATGATAGTAACATATGTATAATCATGCACTCATCAAATATGCTCACACTTGAACTTTTGCTTGTCCTTAAGCAAAGAAAATACGGAATCACAAAAACTAGATTAGTACATGATCTTCGATCTCAAAATAGTTGGGAGTCCCTCTGGTGTCCAGGAAAATACAATGTTAGGTACCATGAAGGTTTTTATGGAAAATAAGCCTTACCTTCCACTCAAACTCCCAACGTGTGTGTGTGTAACTCTTCCTATGGTGCCGCTTACTAACTCAAGCTCGGCCCAACTAGTTGTAGACCTTATTCACTAAATCAACTCTTTTGATTCTTCTAATTGGGTGATAGCTGCATACATCCAATGATGTAGCCATTTCCGCTTGCAGGTCATCAAGTGAGCATTTGTGATGACCAAGATTCGACTACTCACGAGCGGCATTTACACTTCAGAGGTGATAGCTCTTTTCACCATCTTTTTCGGTAGGGCATCGTTATTGGATCTGACTTTCCGACCAATAGGGCATCCCTATTGGATCCGACTTTCCGGACAATTTTTTTTAAGAAAAAAGAAACTAATGGTTACAAACCAGGTAGAATCCAAACCTAAGCAGGCAAGTGACAATATAGTCGGGGTTTGTGCTCAAAGTTTTGTGAGGTATCGGATAAAGGCAAGGCTAAATATATATATTTTTTTGAAAAAAAATTGACAATTAACACTAATGTCAACCAAGATTCAAAGACTCCAATTAATTTGCTCATAGATCATCCTAAATCAGCATCCATTATAAGTAATATAATAATTCGATGATTAGCCCCTCCATGACACTTAAATTGTGTATTGTCCAAAAAAAATTCACTATATGCAATAAGATGATGTCATGCAAAACAACAAAGGGAAAAGGGCATTGTAGACTTACCTGAGACCGTGGAGTGATTCATTTAGTTCTGCTTTGGGGTTTCCTGTCCAAGTGTGAAATTCAACCCATCCTGAAAACATTAAAAGCACAAAGTGAAGCTCCAAAATATATATAGAAAGACTAAACCTCGGTTATGACAGATTGGCTACTAAAAGAAAAAAAATTAAAATACAAAAGTGGTAAAAGAAAAACATGATAGGGATGATGCTCCTTAGTCGCGAGGTAGCTCCTCATAATCATCGTCATTAGACGAGTCCTCGTCGGCCTAATCTCCCTCAGCATCGGCTGTACAATCCTCAGCATGCTCTCTCTCAGTGGTGGCTCCATTGGTCACCCCCATATCCCTTGTGATCGGTGCTTTGGATACAAGTGGGAGTGGATACCGGATCCTTTGGCGCTCAATGAGCAGTTGTACTCCTTCAACAAGCAATAAAAGGAGTGCGTCTTTATCTGCTAGGGAAAAAACCGCGGAGGTGCTGCGCTGGGACCGGCTGGGGCTCCTGGTTCATATAGCTTTGTCGAGGCTATAACGGTTTAAGTGATGCCCTATGAAGTCTGTATCGCATGTAGCATCCTCATCGATCTCAACCTCTCTATAGTGATCGGGATGGAATCCCCAACCATAGTCATGCCTTCAGTCACATGATAAGATAGGATGGCCATCCCCCGTGCTAGTCGTGTGATATATGGCCCAGCAAATAAGACTTCTACTCTGGAATCCGAGGTCTGGTGCAGAAGGAAGTGTGCAACGACCCATCCCAAATAGATCGGGAATCTCTCCAGTATGCTTTGGAGGAAGAAGAAGTCTTTAGTGCTGACGAATCTTGTGCTCTCTCCCCGTCCAGTTATTGAATGGCTGAGTATGGCATGAGTGTAATTGAGGACAAGGTGCCATAGTGTAGAGGCTCTCGACCATCGTTGGTCATAGACCGGGTCTGTGCTCGACCTTCTCCAGTAGGACTCCTCTGTCTACCTTACTGGTCTTACGATATCCAATTACTCGTACTCCGGTGTCCTACTGAAGTCCTCATTGTATAAGCCGAGTCGAACAGTGAAATCAGTGTAGCTAAACTGGAAGAGGATCGCACTCATCTGGAACCCTATCTGTCCCTCTCGGTGGCATGAGGTAATGCCGGGAGTGATGTGAAATGTCGTGAGCACATGTAAAGTGAGCTCGCGGTAGGCCTTCTCACTGATAGAGAATAGTCTGTCCTATGACCCTAACGAACTGGCGGATGTCGGTGGCGAGGCCCACCTCCTCAAGTACGTCCTGGTCTATGTATCGGACCTCGCTAAACCACAGCTGTCATAGGCAATAATACCGGTCGGCATATATAGGTGTGGTGAAAGCGGGCTGCGACCGGGTGGAAGGTGGCTGAGTTCACGAGATATGCTCCCTCCTTCCTTTCTTCCTTGGCAGCTTTGCGGTGGTCTTCTTCCTCGGTAGCATAGTGGTGGTTGGTGGGTACTCACCTGAAGAGGAGCTATATGGCCGTGCGAGAGGTCACGAGAGGGGGAACATGACCGTGTAAGGAGATCGATGAAGAAAGAGGACCACGACTGAACTTCGATGAAATCGACAGCGATCTCGACGGTGTCTAACGGGGTCTTGCCGGAGAAGCTCAGGTGAGGCGTGGAAGTATGGGGAAATAAGATCCGGGATGATGAAAGGGTGCAATGGCTCGGATTAGGGGTTTAGCAAAACCTAATTGCTCAGTTCATCTGCCCGAGCACGCCTTTAAACACTGCCATGTTAGTCGAGCATGGCAGTGTTTCTCAGTTGCACGACCGTATTCTTTAGCTTTCAATCTCTCGAGATGTGCACGGTTTGAAACACGACCATGCTTATGCCCATGTATCTTAGTGTAAAAAGTACACGCCTATTTAAATCAACTGCATGGTCGTGCTTCTGTCCTTTTGTCTCAAATATCAGTTCTTAAAAGGTGTATGGCCTGGAGCACGGGCATGCTCTTGCTCGTACATCTCTTTGTTGGCCTTCCTGCTTTATAGTTACTATGTTTTTCTCCTCTACCTGCATGTTAGTGGCACCAAACACAAAAGATTAATCTTTAAATATTTTGGAACACATGGATTTATACTTAACTAAAATCTTAGACTAACCTAGAAAGAACTAGAAACCAACTGAACTTGGGTTGCCTCCTAAGAAACGCTTGTTTTATGTCACTAGCTTGACGTACCTTTTAGGTTCAGAGAGGTTCGAAGAGGTGGAGCCTCTTTCCTTCTCCACTATAGGGGTTACTCCTTGCAATTTGTGCACTCAAAGAAATTTCTTTCCTTGTGGAAGCACTTGCACAAACACTTCCTCTTTGAGTGCACAAATTGTAAGGCGTAACCCCTATAGTGGAGAAGGAAAGAGGCTCCACCTCTTCGAACCTCTCTGAACCTAAAAGGTACGTCAAGCTAGTGACATAAAACAAGCATTTCTTAGGAGGCAACCCAAGTTCGGCAAGTGCTTCCACAAATGGAATGTTCACATGTAATGCCTTGAAAACGTCAAAAAATTTCCTGAACTGCTCATCTTGCTGGTCCTTTTTAAACTTGGCTTGGTAAGATAACTTCGATTTATACTCAGGCATGCACTACGGGTGTTTCCTTTTTCTTCTCCATAGCCGACCCCCTTTCATCATCTGACTTATTCTCCTCGAGGTGTGTTACAAGTGTGTCTCCTGATTCCTTGTTCTACGGTGGATTTAACTGCTTTCCATTTTTGAGGGTAATGGCCTTGAGAGATTCTCTCGAGTTGACTTTTGTATTACTTGCAAGAGTGTCTACTGGTCATTTAGCTAAGGAGTTAGCTATCTGAGCCATTTGATGTTCGAGGTTCTTTAGTGATGTCTGCTGGTTTTTCATTATCTCCTCATGCTTGGTGAGTCGTGCTTCATTTGTTTGGAAGTATTGTGTGAGCAAATTCTCCAAGTTTGGGTCTTTCCTTTCTTGCTGCGGTGACAGGTTGCCCTAATATAGCAGTTAGCCTCCTTGGGATGGGCTTGTCTTTCGTTGCCGTTAATGTTGCACTGGGATGTTGTAGGAAAAATTGGAGTGGTTCCTCCATCCGGGGTTGTATGTGGAACTATATGTATTGTTCTTAGATCTTTCCACGAAATCCACTTCTTCCATTGTTCGACTTGACCTTCATTTGGTTTACTCCCACATGCACTGCACATTATCATAGGTACTTGCTCTTTTTAACTGAGGCGCTCCATTTTTTGGTTTATTGCCTTGACATTGGCTACCAAATTTGTTAATACGTCCATCTCATGGATTCCGACTACTTTACTCAGTTTGGTTCTCTTGGAACTCCACTAATATCCATTTGTGGCCATCTCATCTATCAATTCTTTGGATGTTTCGGGATCCTTGTTGCAAAGTGAACCACTAGCTACTGTGTCCAACATTTGCTTTGTAGCAATGTTCAATCCATTGTAAAATGTTTAGACTTGCATCCAATCTTCTATTCCATGCTGCGGGCATCTTTTGAGCATATCTTTGTATCTCTCCCATGTATAGTACAGTGTTTCCAACTCCATCCGTCTGAAGGAGAGATGCCGCTTTGCAATTTTGTTATTTTTGCTGGTGAAAAATACCTCATCAGAAACTTCTCGACAAACTAAGCCCATAATGTGATGGAACCGTGGGATAAAGAATTTAATTACCATTTCACCCATCCCTTGATGGAGAACAGAAATAGTCTGAGGCGGATGGTGTCTGTGGGTACTCTGTGTACTGAAATTGTGTCGCTGATTTTCAGGAAGCTTTGTAAGTGTACATACGGGGCCTCATCTTGGAAACTATCAAAGTAGCAGGACTGCTTAACCGTCTGGATGACATGAGGCTTCAATTCAAAATTATATCTGATGACTACTGGCAGGTTGATGCTTGAGCAATTTCTATCTATGTTTGGAAAATAGGATATGGATCGGGTTGGTGCTGCCATTGGTTCTAGTTGATTAACTTCTACAATAGACTCCGTTGTCCTATTCTTCTCAATAAGGGTTTCCCTCAATTAATGACGAAGGTAACGCTCAAAATTTGGTTAGGTATTTCCACTGGGTATGGAATCGTGCTCCTAGTCATATACTGGTACCTTCAACCAAGAAGAATAGAGTTAGTTCTAAAAGTCAAGTTTATATATATATATGGATTTTTTTTGGATTTTAATAAAAATAAGATAATCTAGAATCGCTAGAACAACAATTTCTAATGTTCCTAGCGTTGTCAGTCCTCGACAACGGCAGCAAAAACTTGATGCATGCACAAGATGCGCGGCGATGCTCCCACAAGTAGTAAAGTACCCTAACGTAGAGTAGTTGAACCCACAAAGACTGGCCACTAGTACTAATTGTTCTCTATTACCTAGCTTAAAATATAGATGGTGGTTTGGTGATCTAATTAATTATCCTAAAGAAAGAACTAACATGAATGGTCGGTAGATTGGGAGTAGTCAGAGATGAGACATAGCATCTCGGATCACAATCCCCTATGAATCCCTTGCTAATGTTTGACTTTCCAATACTGGTTATCTAAAGACTAGTTCTTGGAGAGATGATAAACTACACCTTCTAGATACAAGACCCGACATCTAATCACCCTCTATTACTTGTGCCTAACTATGACCTAAAAAGGTATGAATTCTAGGCTAAAGCAATAATAACTGCACGAATAACCAGCATAAACACTCATCGTGTTGGACTACAACCTAACTAGGTATATGATTCGGGGCTCTTCCACATGCAACCATAGAAACTACAAGCATAAGCATACATAGATGATTCACAAAACTATCAATAAAGAGGGAACCAATATAAAAAGAAAGTCAATAACAAGTAAATCCTAGAGTTCATATGTCCGAGGCACCACATAAGGTTTAGCCTCTCAAACTATGGAAAACCATAACATGGATACAAGAGAAAGACATAATTGAAAGCATATAATACTCCTTAATCACGATGTCTCCTCCGCCTTCAATCTTCTCCCAAAACCCTAGCTAGTCGTCGCATCGAAGATTGCCCAAGATTGATCCATCGAAAGTTGTTATTAGGGTTAAGTGAACGGCTATTTATAGGCTTTAAATCGGCAAAGCACAGGCGTGTTGATCTGAAGCACGCCCGTATTGATCATCCCGCAAAGCGATTTTAAATATCCGAGAGTTCCACGGGCAAGAACACGCATGTGCTCTTTAGTACGCTTGTGTTTCAATAATGCATGACCGTGCATCACTCTGTAAGTTGCTTCTTCAACTCCTTTCGCCCCGGAATGTCTCGTTTCCTGTTCTTTTCGTTTCGGGCACCTAATTACCTATTCAATCACAAAAACATACACAAAGGATCCCAAAATTAGAGAAATCGCTGCAAGGAAACGGTATAAATGCATGTAAATAGGATAGTAACATATTTATAATTATGCACTCATCAACAAATATCGCTAAAGAGAAACCCTAGCTTTATGCAGTGCTATTTATTGGCAGTACACGAAGAAATGCTACTTAGAAAGCTATTAGTTGGGATCCAATAGCTTAGTAGACTCTTCGAACTAACACACCTGCAAATGAGTGCACGTGGGTCACTATCTCATGGACGCTTTGGGATTGATCCATCGAGAACCCCGCTGATGATTTGCTCTGCGGAATTTCCTCTTAACTTTTCAAACAATGACGCTTTGGAAGCCGAAATGTCATGTCTCTCAAGAGTCGTGACTCATTAATCGAGATTGATACCTAGCACCCAACTAAGTCATCTCAGTCACTTCCAAAAAAAACTCAGAGCCAGACATCCGAGCTCTTGACAAATTAAATCATACCATTAGCCAGAACTGAATTCTCATGTTTGAACTGAGTTGAAGTCTGGTCGGCCTAGAAAGTTGTGGGCAAGTGTTATGGGGTAAAAATATCAAAGTACATGTGGCATGATAACAAGTGCTCGGATGAGGACTCAACTTTCTGCTTAACCACTTGGTCATTTGATGAGTGGATTCCGCAAGTATACGGGTCGTGGTCAAGTAATAAAGTGGATTATGGGAAGTCGGATGTCGAACCACAGGGAATAGAGATTGCTAAGTGTAAACCAAGCTTTAATAACCTAGTCTAAATGGTAAATTGGGGGGTTTTGGTTTTCAAAACTAAAGAACTAAAAAGGATTGAAAGTAAGAACTGAAAATTGAGAGTTGATTGGGGTGAATCAATAGCAAGAGAGGATACTTGGGTATGCATCCCTTTTGGATTTCAATTCTAAATATGAGCAAAGATGTTTATGAATCAAGGTTGATATTTCTTGTGCCAATAATCCCTAAATTATATCCAACCCCTCTTCCAAGGTGATTGGATAACTAGTCTTCCAGGACTTGATATGAAGTTCAAGGGATAATTCCTAAATTATATCCAACCCCTCTTCCAAGGTGGTTGGATAACTAGTCTCCTTGGACCTGATATGAAGCTCAAGGGAATTTATGTATATTGGAAGAATCATGGGGGTGAATTCGTATGAAAGAGTCGTTCGCCCTTCTAGTACCCGATTCCTCGGTGTACTCACGAAACTCTCTAATGAAGCAAGTTCCTAATACAAGGAGGCGCTAGCTCTAGCCCTTGTATTGCACACAAGTAATTTCTAGTTATGAAATTACAATCAATACATAACATTCATTAGACATTCAAGAGAATACCAACAAATCATCATAAACATTCAATGCTATTAATGCTCAATCCAAAAGTTCAACATACCCAAGTACCAATAGATTAGTTCCCATAAATGGGGAACTCAAACCAAAATGGACAAGCTTACAAACCAATGAAAAGGTAACAAAGAACACCATTACCTCCAATGTTGCAACTCCAATGGCTCTCTATTCTCAAGATTTGGGGGAGATGACCCCCAAGCACTAATCTCTCCTCTCGCCTCTCTCCCAAGCCAACCTCTCATCTAAACTCTCATACTTAACTATTTATACCCATGAATTAGGGTTTCACTTAAGAAATTACAACATTGCCCTTGATTGGGCCCGTAGAACTGCAAAGGTTATGATGAACGGCCTCGTAAACAGTCGGTTCATCGGTCAAATTCGGCTCACGAGTTGCTCTAACCGGCGGGTCAAGCGGCGGTTCATCATCCCGTTCGACTCACAAATTTTGCTCTAAACCGGCGGTTGAATGGCGGTTCATCGATCAGTTGACTCACGAGGTTACTCTGAACCGGCAGTTGAACGGCCATTCACAAGGCAGTTCATCTCCTTGGGTGTCTACTCCTGTCCCCAGGTGTGAATGGCCGTTCACTAGGCCGTTTAACCCCTGTTTTCTTCAGAATGTCTTCGTTTGTCCTTCGTTTTCTTGATAAATGCTTCCTTTTCGTCGGGGTAGCCTATATATGCCATGTTTACAAAATATGAAGCATTTTAAGTACCCGTAAGCTAAGCATCGACGCATTTGATATGAAAAGATATGCATAAGTGATAAGTAAATATGCTCATTTGAACACTTATCATCATTCGATGGTGGAAATCAGCTATCTAGAAGACCCCAGAATGTTCTAAAAACTGGCACCTAACTGCTTCTAGCCTGGCACCCAGCTTTATCCGAGCTGGTGCCCTACTGTCTTCAAGTTAGCAGCTAACCGTATCCTAGCTAGCCAATAACTTCGGGACTATATAAGGAGGGCCTCAATCCACAACAAAACATCTAGTATCTGGCAATTCAGGTACGCTACTATGATTTCTCTGAGACTGATCGCCTATTTGTGCATCACTCTCACTTGGAATCCTCTCCACTGTCTGCCAATTACTCTCGTTCTCCTCCTTGCTCTGCTCTCCATTTGGAGCCTCTCTGACTAAGTGTCGAAGGCTACCTTGAGAGACGAGCGCCACCCTCCTCTCTGTGCAAATCCTTTTCCTGATGAAGCGCGATCCCCCGAAGGTCTAATCTCTTAAGAAGATGTCGATCCTGTGAGCAAGGAGTTCATTTGATGAGTCATCCATTACAACTGATCTTTTCCTAAAAATCACTGAAATTTCACAGTCATCACCGACCTCTTTTATCTGTTGGTTGGATCTATTTTAATCCTCAGGAGAAGCAGATCTTGGCATTGATCGGATTACATTGATCAATTTTTTTTACTGAACTAGCAAATAACCAGTGGGCTAACTACGTTGGGCACGTGTCACGCCGAGTTAACCCACGTGCCCACCCATTTCTTTAAAAAAAATTTAAAACATTAAAAATATATATTAAATTCATAAAAAAAATTTTAAAAATGAAAATTTAGAAAATTACTAAAAATAGAAAATGAACCCCAAATCTATTTATCCCACCTGTCCAAATCCCGGTCTCCGGCCACCTCCATTAAGAAAGAAATAAATAAATAAAATCAGAGAGAGAGATGAAAAACTTGGTTTGTGTTTGATAGGGGAATATCCTACTTGAGATTAGGAATAACTTTTGAAAAATTTTGAATTTTTTGAAGGGATATTTTAAAATAAAAGTATTAATGATAAGATAGTTATGTGGCTTCTATGTATTGGTGAGTGGATTATTATTATATTCTTAAACTTAAATTAAAATTTTTGGCGGAAAAAAATTTTATTGAGGAATGTGTTGGGGGATATCCCCCTATCAAACAGGAGCAAAGATTTTGAGAGGACTTCTGAGGTTTTGAGAGAGGGGGAGAGGTCAAGAGAGAAAGAGGGAGACTAGAGGGAGTCGGAGAGGAGAGAGAGTTAGATGAGAGGAGAAGAAAGAGAAGAATGAGAGATGGAAGGAGAAGGCTCTCAGCGAACTCTTCACTGAGAGCCACGTGCCATGTTTAGAGAGATCTCGATCGTTCATATCTCTCATGTTTGGCTGACACGTAGGGCGTGTCATGTTGGCCTGCGTGCCTGGGTCGGCGCGACCTGCGATGGCCGCATGTCGTGCCGGCCCGCATGCCGCGCAGAGGTGGCCCAACATGAGTCTGCCCCCGGGTCATGTCTGGGCACGGCACGGGATCTACAGTTCTGGGGCATGCAGGGCTGCCCCCATTTGACATCTCTAGGCAGCAATAGCATTTGGGACTCGGGTGATATAAAAATAAATTTCAAGCCCATGCACTTTCACATTTGGAAGTTGCTGATGTTAAAGCAGGGATACAGGCAAACAAGAGCAACACTTTAATTTGTGACAGAACTCTAACTTCAGATTGTACAGTACCATTCTTGAAAAATAAAAGTCATCATCTAGAGAGCATCCATCAAGATAAGTATCACACAATTTACAAGTCTAATCCCTTTTCCAATGGAATCAAAACTAAATGTTTACTAGATAGAAGAATAATTATTGGAAGTATATTATTCAATCAACCACAGATATCAACATGCACCAAACAAAAATTAATAAATATTGTAATATACCACTGAATCTGGAATCACAAATAAAAATAAAAATAAAAATAAAAAGATATCAGTTTTATGCAAAGTCTCTGAAGATCTCTGTTAAATTTCAAAAAATTTTTCCTTGCACCATCTAATGATTTCTACTAAAGATTATAACAAACTCTACACAGCAGGCACCTTTAGTTTCCTGTATCACACTAGTATTAAAGATCAACAGAATCTCTAACAATAATATAATGGGTTGGATGTTAAATGTGCTTGATTGCTTCACTGTCAATTACACAAATTAAGGGATCCTATTATTTATATATCGCATGCCTTTTCTCACTTAAAACCATACTGTCTTCTGTTCTCAAGCTTAATTAGACTTAATTTGCTTCTGCTATTACCAATAGTTAGGTGCCTTCAAGGAAGAGACAGAGATATACTCCACAGTGTGATTCACTTTCAAGATGAATTCGCAGTCAAATTATAGACAGAGAAAACACAAGATCTCATGCTAAATAGAATGAAGGTATAAATCATCTTCAAAAGGATCTTCAATAAAGATGGGATCCTTAGAAGGTGAGAAGTGACTACTAAGTACTATACCCCAAGTTCAATAGGTAATTTCTTTTCCTGCTCGTATTCAGGGCTGGCTCAATTCTTCAAAAGTCAAAGACAATGGGGTTCTTTAAGAAGAGTAAGATATATACACTAAAACAGGATCAATCTCACAAACGTATGAAATTGTATGACATCCAATCATTCAAAGTGCATTTAGGATACCTAAAAATTCATTTACAATGCATCAAAAAAGTATAAATGTTCTCCTCATACACAACAATTGAACAGATATGAGTCTTCTACAACTAAATACTTGTACACTTTGCATTGCCATCTGTGCTCGGATTTTCACAATTTCATAACTAAAATTACCGGAAGACACAATGATTGCGCGAAATATCATGCCCTCAAATCATCATTTAAAGTGAAAGTAATGTACATTCTATTATAGAATAAAAGAATTCACAATCCCAAAGCCAACATCTCATTGACAAAGAGGCGAACAACTCATGGGCGGAGAAGAAGAGACACATACCTTCAAGCGAGCTGCAAACTCCTGGTCGCTCGGCCTCAGCATGGCCGGAAGCAACAAAACCACCTGCTTCTCCACACAAGCGCTGTGCCGCGGCCTTATCCTCTTCCCCAAACTAAACGAGAAGTACTGGGGGAAGTCCCTCGCCTCCTCCAACCCTCTCCCCATCTTCTCCAATAAAAACCTAAGCTTTGGCCTTAAGTTCTCCTCGATGCTATAGCAGAACAGCTGCGGAAACCTCCTCACCATTGCCCGAGCTTCTCTTGAAGGAAAACCGGATCTCTCGAGGAACTCCAGCCTGGGGATGAGCTTCTCCTCGACGCTGCAAGAGAGGAGGTGGGTATGCCTAGGAATATGGGAAATCCCGAGCATTTGGAGGAAGTAGAGAGTGGGGCGGAGCCGGCCGGCGACGGAGGAGGCGAGGAGCCGTGGCCGGCGGTTGATCACTCGGCGGAGGTCACGGCCGGCGACTCCGGCCTCCCGAAGGAGAAAGGTGACGGCGTGGGCGATATCCGACGGCGGGGATGCAAGGATCTCAGGGCACATGCCGGAGATTCTGCGGATTTCCGCCGGGCAAAAGCCTAGAGAGAGAAGGAAATCAACGGTGGATTTGAGATCGGAGAGAGGGATGGAGAGGATCCGACGGTGGGAGAAGGGATCAACGCCTAGGGATTCGAGAAAGAGAAGCTTATCGGCGGTGGAGGAGAGAGATGGGAATTCGTGGGGCTTTTCGGGAAGGGAGATGGGAGTGGGGACGGAGAGGCTGAGGCCCCGAGTAGGAAGAGAAGGGCGGGGAAGAGGGCATTTTGGGAAGGTCGGGGTATTCTTGGAACAAGGAAGGGGAGTTTGGAGGCGCTACGAAGGGTGGGGGAGGGACGGAAAAGGAAGAGCTCTTCCATTGGACTTCACTTCTCGCTCTACATTGGCTCGCCGGAGCAGGAGAGGAATGGGGCTTCTACGGAATAAAAAATTTAAAATAAAATGAAATTCCATTGAGAAGATAAGGCTAGTATAGAAGGAACTGGAAATCGATCGTATTAGATCAGGGAAAAGTCCAGTATCAATTACACGTGGCAAGTAATGATTCGTTTAATTCTGATAGGGTGCTTTTTGTGGACACGTCATCTTAGTTTGCTTGAGGGCCACAGGTGACAACTTTATTTATTAAATAAATATTTGAAATAATTATTTTACAAAATTTATAAGGTTAAAGCCATTTTTGGTCATTGAAAACAGGGCCAATATTCATTTTCATCCCAAAGATTTAAAATTTGTTGATATAGTCAGCATCAAAGATATATCTTTATACTTATCATCATCAATGAAATAATACCTAAACATAATAATTAAAAGATTATATGCATTTTATTGGTATTAATGGCCATAGCGTCGTGATAGGGACCAAAAATGCCAAAATATGGAATATATAGGGACCCAAAATGTCAAAATATGCAATACATAGGGACCATATTGAACAAATTTTGAATTTTGGGATGAAAATGAACATTGGTCCCGTTTTCAGGGGCCAAAAATGGCTTTAACCCAAATTTATAGCCGCAAGTATTTTTTGGAATGTTGATGTATGCAAGGGTGCATTCTAACATTCCTTGGGTATCTACACAAGGTCGCCTAACTTGGGTTTTGTGACCTGCACTGGGCGGTCACATATTACCCAAATTTTTTTTATTTTTATCTCACCCAATCTAAATAGAGTCGCACATTTTCTGTGTCTGGCCGCACCGAATAGGTGCTCTACCATTTCACTAATGAACAGTAAATTGGGAGCGTCGCCACTTCACTAATGAATACTAATGAATAGTAAAAGTTCGCACCAATCTCTATCTGGTCGCACCCAAACCCTACCCATTATGGTACGACCATGTGTAAATTGGGTGCGACCCTTCACGAATTGGGTGCGCTGCCATTTCACTAATGAACAGTAAAAGTTCACACCCAATCTAAATAGGGCCGCACCTAATCTTTGTCTGGCCGAACCTAGACCCTACCTACTATAGTGCGAGTATGTGCAAATTGGGTGCGACCCTTAACGAATTGGGTGCGGCGCCATTTCACTAATGAACAATAATGAACAGTAAAATTTCGCACACAATCTGAATAGAGCCTCACCCAGATGCTACCCTTTTTTATTTGAGATTTTGAACTTGGTTTTTTTGTAACCGGCCAATGCCGGTCACAAAAACCCAAGTTAGGCGACCTTAGGTATAAGGCAAGGAATGTTAGAATTCACCGTGCGAAGAAGACTTTTGATTTGTTTTATGTTTTTTGTTTTCTGAAAATGAGGAAATTATAAAAATAAATAAAAGATTTTTCTTTCATAAATAAGAAAATGAAAAAATTGTTTTATTTAATTTATTTAAAATTGTTTGTAGAAATAGAAAATAGAAAAATTGTTTGATTTGTTATAAAATTGTTCAGTATGTTTTATGATGATTTTATCAATTATATATATAATTTTTTTTATTATTATAAAATAATATAATAAATCATCAAATAAAACTATAAACTAACATGACAACTATAATAACAATAATGAAACATATAGAAGTGTATTTTATATAAATTTATGTTGTCATTCATCACCTACATGCAATAACATCTTGTTACATTCTAAATTGATATTCTTTCTCTCCTTCTCACCATCACTATAGCCTAACATAGATCAATATGTATAGCTTGATCAACATTCTCATCAATATTTTCATCAACATCAACATTTTCCATATTGGAGAACCCCTTTCTTTAAAAAAAAAAAAAAATTATATTACAGAAATATACTGTTGATGCCAAAAACTGGTCCACCTCACGCTTTGGCTACTGTTGCCTCGTCATCTGGTCTCAGCCATTGACAAACGGTTGAAATTTATAGTTGGTGTGGACGCTTACTTCAACTTCTGAACAGGGAACACAGAGAACGTTTTGGAATTCCGATCGGAATTATCAGCTCTTCGCTTTGGGGTAAACTGTAAAAAAGAGAAGGGAGGGATCGGAATTGGGCCTTTCTGCCCGGATTTAACTTCGATGCTTAAGTCAGAAAGCTTGCGAGAAGAAAGTCTTAGACATAATTTAGTTCTTTGTGTAATGATTTTTCTTGGTCCTTTTCTTTCTATCATTGCTCTTCTTTTATAGCAACTTAAAGGCGGTTTAGGAAAGGCGGTGAGTAAGGCGGTAAGTGAGGCGGTAAGAAAATATCTCTTGAGGCGGTAAGAAAATACCTGCCTATTGTGTAGGTGCTACGTAGGTAGGTAGAAAATATCTGCCTACTGTACAGGCAGGTGGATAAGATCTACTTACTGTAGAAGCGTTAGATATTTTCTTCCCTAGGTGGCTATAAGCACCTTACGAGACCCTCACACCATAAGGATAAGAAGGTTGCTATAATTCCGACGGACTTGTTTGTAGGATTGAACCCTTATCTTTATTTGGCGAACGGAATTATGCTAGGATATTTGGTGATATTGCCACGTGGCTAAAGGGACATAGTCCTGTGTATGACAGGTGGCCATTTAGGTCGATGACACGCGTCTTACCAAATATATCCATAACACTAGTCCCCCCAAAGTGTACTTGTTCGAAAAATCTGAGCGAGTGGTGAGTTAACCGCATTTTTCTCTTGGTTCGAGAACAAGTATCTATCTTAGTTGGCATGTCTATGTAGGTGTAGACTTTGTCTAGGGTACATGTGCTTTTAATATGTGACCGATGTTTACTGTGTCGTTGTTTTGAATCGAGGTAGATTTTTCTCCGGAATTTTCGCCTATGGTGTCACTAAGTTTTTTTCTATTTAAGGAGCTTGTATGGGTAGTGTTTTATTTGAAAATCTTTGTAGCTTTGTATAATGGCTCAGCATTTGTCTTTCTATAAATTTTTCACTTTCACTCAGTGTTCTCGTCACTTGCGAATTCCAAGTTCTTTTTATGAACATCTGGCGGACTTAAGGACTGGGGTCATCCATTTGGTAAGTCCAAACGGCTGTGTATGGCCGTCCCTTCTGCTTATTGACAGAGGTTTAGGTGAGATAAGCATTGAGGAAGGGTGGGAAACCTTCTACGTTGATCATGATGTAGAGGCGAGGGATCTTTTAATTATTATTTATGCAGGGGGTATGCTCTTCGAAGTTGAAATGTTGGGCGACTCTGCCTTAGTAAGAAGTGGGCCCCATCTTACGCCCGCGTGCTTTCTTGGGGTTTCCTAGCGATAACGAGACAGCGACGGTTGTGGAAGTCCGTGCGTCTCCTCTGAATCTTATCCGAGCGGGTCCTCGGATGGATCCGTGGATTGTTAACTAGGGAATTCCGACGGAAATTTGTTCACTAGGGCTTGTCATGTTGTTTTGTTGTGTGTGTGTGTGTGTGTGTGTTTTTAAAATGCCACTATCGTTGTAACATGAAATAAAGTTTATCATTTTGTTCATAAAGTCTTTGATTTCTTCAAGAAGAATGATCGCTGGTGATCCTATGTTGGGATGTGTGTATTTTGTCTTTTATGATGTTGGTTCTATGGTACAGCGCCCATTACTCCTCAAAGAGACACGTGTCTCTCGCACTATGTCACATTAAAGGGAGAAGATGGCGCGACGTCTTGCGGCATCGCTTTGTCAAGATGATGGGCTTAAACTACCTATGTGTGTCAGGCGGCGTTTGGTGTGTTGACGTGGATAGCATTTTGATTTTTTTTTTTTTTTAAGGAGAAGCAATGATGGTTATCTGAACGGTCCAGATTTGGGGACCTTTGGTTTAA
This sequence comes from Dioscorea zingiberensis, assembly GCA_026586065.1. Taxonomy (NCBI): domain Eukaryota; kingdom Viridiplantae; phylum Streptophyta; class Magnoliopsida; order Dioscoreales; family Dioscoreaceae; genus Dioscorea; species Dioscorea zingiberensis. The sequence goes on from CM048823.1 coordinate 22,777,326, forward strand.
TGGCGCGATCGAGACGCAGCTCTGGGATCTAACGGCCAAGGATCCATCTATTTTGTATATAAGCGAAATTGTTTAGGTAGAAAAGGTTTTATCTCAAAAGTCGAATTGCGTCTTCTTAAAACTTCTCCTTCTCCGGCGAACCCTGGTCTTAGGATTTCTGTGTTTTTTCTCATCTCTTTCTCTTCTAAGGTAATGGCTAGTGGCCTTACATCTTCTTCCTCCTGGTTCTTCTCATGAATCTCATGAAGGCTGCTGCCTCCCAACCCCTTTCGATCCCTTCTCCGGCCCAACCCCATGGTCTCCGGCTTGATTCGGTGAGTCTAGAGATATTCCAAATTGTGGTTTATGGATTCATCCCGCTTCTAGGGCTATGGGTAGGGGGTCTGGTACCTTCATAAGCCTCCTTGGGCCGAAGGATGTAGATAGTTTGGTAGCGAAATATGAGATAGATTCTTCTCATTTTTAGGCTAGGGTTCCCTGTTCCGGGGAAAGGTCGAGTTCTCCTAGGGAGGGGGAGATAGCCATCTATCGGGATGCGTTATTGGGCGGCCTTAGGCTTCCTTTTTCTGATTTCGCTAAGGCGATTCTGGAGGAATATCACCTGTGTCCTTCACAGTTAACTCCAAACTCTTGGAGGTTGCTCAACGGTTTTGTTGTTGTCTTTAAGAATTACGGGGTAAATCCATTTGTTGCATTGGTTTTAGAGTATCTTTGTTTAGTCTTTGTTTAGAGTCTAATGCTGACTGGTATTATTTCTCAGCTCGTTCCGGGAGAAAGTTTCTAGGGAAAGTCCTCTCTTTCATTAAGCGATGGAAGAGTAAGTTTTTCTTTGTCAAAAGTAAATCCGAGTGGGATGTCCGAACCAAGTGGGAGGTTCCCCCGCACGGATATTACTTGTGAGGAGATGACGAAAGAAGAGGAGGTTCTTCTTAAGTCCATGATGGGAATATCCAAAGTTTATATGGATGAGTTCTTGACCAAGGAAAACCTCCTTAAATGTCGTTTAATAGTATCTGCCGGTAGGATTTATTCGTGTATCTAACTTAGTTTAATCTTGAATCACGATATCTAACTTGCGTCGGAATTTATTTTTACAGGAAATCCGATGGAGGACGAGGATTTGAGTTACGTTAAGGGCATCATGGCCTCCTTCGAAGGTGAAGTGCATCCGCCCTTGCCTCATGGGCGAAAGAAGAAGGAGGTGGCGTCTAGCGCATCTGCTGATACTTCTAAGGAGGAGAAGAAGAAAAGAAAGAGCAAAGATGTAGACTCTTCCAAAAAGGGGTCAAGCGGCCCCAGTCAAGTGTGGTCCTCGCAGGAGAGGAGGACAAAGAGAAAGAATTCGAGGGGCGCATCCGGTCCCGAGAATTATAAAGAGAGCAGTGAAAGTAAGCCTCGAGGAAGAATGCACTTGGGCTTTATCGCCAATTTGAGAGGGCCCTACTTCTAGTCCGCCCGGAGGATATCCTCCTTATGGAGGTGAGAATCTACTTCTTAAGTGTATCTATGGTTTTACTAAGAATTTTAAACTTTAGGCCTATTTTATAGGCGGAGGCAGGAGAAGCGGCTCTCTTGGACAAAGCTGAGGGGTGGCGGACTTAGCCCTAAAGGGACCGACAACTCAGTGAAAAGGAATTACCTTAGAGGATATTCCTTTTCGAGATGCCGGGTCCGTAAAAGAATGTTTTGATGGCCATGAGGCCCAACAGCCTCTCCACGAAACTCAGGTTGGGAGGAAGAGACCACTTACCAACTTCTCTGCTCGGCCATGCTGGTAAAAACTATTCTTGTATTTCTTCTACTTCCTAATTTGGCATTATCGTCTTTAACTCATTTGTTACTCTAAAGACAGCTCAATGGGCGGATCGGGTTGGCAATCTTTGTCAAGATGGAAGAGAGTAGGGCAGAAATTGCCCAATTATGTTCTAGGGTGGCTGCCTTGGAGGGAAAAGAGAAAGAACAGCTCGCGGTTTTCCGCGCCCTTGAGCAAGATAAGGCCGAGCGACTTCAACAGTTGGCCGTTATGGAAAAAGAGAAAGATGATTTAGCGGCCAAGCTGACTATTTCCGAGGGCTCTCTTCATACTGCTGAGGAGAATATCAAAAAGTTACAGGATGACTCCAGCAGTTTGAAAGAGGAACTTAAATCCGCTCAAGAGGAGCAAGGTGAAGCCCGATGGGATCTAAAGTTAAAGGTTGCTGAACTCGCCGCCGTTCAGGCTGAGTTAGAGGAACTCAAAGGAGAATGCGACACACTCAAGGAAGACTTGGCTTCAAAACAGAAGACCCCTAAAGCTGACTCGCAAGAAATGAAAGACTTAATTGAACGAGCGGATAAGTTAGAGAAAAAGGTCGCTCGGCTTAGGGCGAAGGCAAAAGAGGGGGCCACTAGCATATATTCCGTACTGCAGTAGGTGGGTCATCACATTTCTACTGCAGAAGTGTTAACGATGGGGCTTGCTGGAGTCTTAAAGAGGTTCACGGAATTGAAGGAGCAACAAATCATAAAGATTCCAGATGCCCCTGCCCCAGCCCCTTCTGTACCTTCGACTCAGATTCCTCCAGAGCGCCCGGAAGGCCCTAGTTCTTAGGGGTTTTTCACATTCTTATGAAATGTTCTTGTAAATACTTAGTCATTTTGGAATGTAATTTCTATTTACATGAATGAAACACAAACCTTTACTTTGGTGAAGACTTATTTCCGAGTCATGGTTATTTTTAACCATTAAGAAGTCTTTGAGAAGTCCTTCATAAAATCTATCTTTCTTCATCTGGCTTGTAAATTAAGCTTCATAGCAGGTTCTTCTTTTCTTTAGTCCAATTATGGGACTTTGATTTGTTGAGTAAGATCCTTGCCTTTATAAATGAGATTGTTGCCTCATATTTCGATCGGGATTTTTGCCCCTTGTTTCTGGGTGAGAATTATCGTTTATCCTAATAGGATAATTCCGACTCATGTTTTAGGAATGAGATTTTCACCTCATTTTTGTGGAATGGGATTTTCACCTCATTTTTGTAGAATGGGATTTTCACCTCATTTTCATTTGGGAAAGGCTTAAGCTTTATTTCATGAAACATTTAGAGGCGGCTCACGAGGATTTCTTGATAGTAGTGTCATGAAGTGTTCGGCATGAATGGGCAGCTTGAGCGTTTTCCTTCCATATTCACCGGATAATAGGTGTCCGCTTCGGACAATTCTCTCAGTATGGCGTAAGGGCCTTCCCAATTAGGAGTTAGCTTCCCGTTACGCTTTTGTTTCCACTGGAACTCATTTTCTCTTAAGACCGGATCACCGATTTGTAAGAAGACTCTTTTCACCCTTGTGTCATAGAACCTTTTACTCTTTGGCGATAGATGGTCAGCCTTTGTTTCCGCGACTTCTCTCGCTCTTCAAGTAAATCGAGTTTCGCCGGAGATTCTTCTCATTTTCTTCGATGAGAAAGTTTGTTGTGTCCGTAAGGTAGGCATTCCTATTTCTGCGGGGATGGCTGATTACGCCCCATAAGTAAGAGAGAACGGAGTTTCTCCCGTGGGGGTTCTTGTGGTTGTCCTATAAGCCCAAAGTGCGCTCGGAATTTCTTCAACCCAGTTAGTTCCACTTTTGGAGACCCAGGTTTTGAGAGCTTGGAGCAAGGTGCGATTTGTCACTTCTACTTGGCCATTGGCTTGAGGATGTGTTACGGAAGTTAACCTGGATTCAATTCCGAGCTCGGAACAAAAGCTTTTGAAAGCCTTGTTATCAAATTGTCGCCCATTATCGGAAATGAAGGCGACCGGAATTCCGAATCGACAGATAATAGTTCGCCACAAGAATCCCTGACAAGCTTTCTCTGTGATTTTGGCCAAGGGCTCAACTGCTACCCATTTGGTGAAGTAATCGATAGCCACTATCAAAAACTTCATTTGTCGAGTCGAAGTACGAAATGGCCCTAGAAGATCAACTCCCCAGATAGCAAACGGCGAGGGCTGATAATTGGCGTGAGCAGTGTTGGTGGTCGTCTTTGAATCTTGGAATGCCGTTGGCAGGCATCACATTTTCGGGCGAACGCCACTTCATCTTGAGTTAATGTCGGTCAGTAATAGCCTTGTCGCAGGACTTTGTAACTCAAGGCTTTGCCTCCTATATGCCCCCCTCTAATACCTTCATGGATTTCTTGAAGGATATAGTTGGCTTCTGTGGGACGCAAGCACCGTAAGAAGGGTTGCGTATAGGACCTCTTATATAGATTTTCGCCAATGATAGTGTATTGAGTGGATTTGTAAGAAATCCGTCTGGCTTCCGTCTTGTTGGATTGTGTAGGTCCACCTTGCAGGTAGTTTCTAATGGGATTTATCCAACTTGACTCTTTTGCTGCACTTCGTACCTCTCCTTCTAACCTTTCAATAGTTTTTGTGGGAAGATACTGTAGGTTGAAAAAGGATTCTGTATCTCCGTTGGGTGTAGTGGCTTTTTTAGATAAGGCATCAGCTTCTTCATTTTGTGCTCGACAAATTTTTTCGATCTCGAAGTGGGCGAAGCATGGAACTATTTTTTCACCACTGCATGGTATTTAAACATGTTCTCCTCCTTTGCTTCAAAAATGCCCAATGTGTGGCTCACGACTAGCTGTGAGTCGGAATATACATGCAAATGTTGAATTCCGAGCCCCCTGGCCAAATGCAATCCTGCGATGAGGGCATCATATTCGGCTTGATTATTGGTCGCTCGAAATTGGAACTTGAGCACTGTTGCAATTTTCCATTTAGAAGGAGAATAAAGGATGAAGCCGGCTCCTGACTTTTCTTCAGTTGTTGATCCATCGACATATAAGGACCATGGGATGCTTGGGCTTTCTTGTGGATCCTGTGACGGGAGTTCATCCCCATTCGTGGGAATGGTCAACTCCACGATAAAATCTACTAGCACTTAAGTCTTGATTATCGTTCGGGGTTTATAAGTGAGATCAAACTCACCCAATTCTATCACCCACTTGGCTAGACGTTCGGAATTTTCAGCCTTATGGAGGACTTGCTTTAAGGGTTGGTTAGTCAATACCGTTACTTTGTGAGCCTGAAAATACGGCCTCAATCTTCGTGCGGATGTGATAAGAGCGAAAGCCAATTTTTCAAGTGGTAGATACCTTGACTCTGCATCGTTAAGGATCTTAATTGTATAATAGACTGGCTTCTGAACTCCATTGTCTTCTCTCAAAAGAACTGCACTGACCGCTCGAGAAGCAGCGGCCAAGTAGATGTAGTGTTCTTCCCCTACTTGAGGCTTAGCTAGCAACTAAGGCGATCGGAGATAATCTTTAAGCTCCCGAAAGGCTTTCTCACATTCTTCTGTCCACTCCATTTTTGGTGCTTTTCGCAAGGCTTGGAAGAGTGGGAGGTTTTTCTCTCCAGCTTTAGAGATAAATCTCCCAAGAGCTGCTAGGCGTCCATTAAGCCATTGTACCTCTTGAAGACTTTTAGGTGATCCCATATCAAGGATGGCTTTGACCTTTTCCGGATTTGCTTCTATTCCTCTTTGAGTAAATATAAATCTGAGAAATTTCCCAGATCGGACACCAAAAGCACACTTGTTCGGATTTAGGCGCATGTTGTAAATCCGAAACGACTGAAAGGCCTCTTGTAAATCCGTCAGGTGTTCATCGGCTTTTTGGCTCTTCACCAGGATGTCATCCACATAAGCTTCAACATTTCTGCCAATTTGCTCCTTGAAGACTGTATTTATGAGCCTCTGGAAGGTGGCTCCGGCATTCTTTAGACCGAATGGCATCACCTTATAGCAATAAGTTCCTTTGCTTGTAATGAAGGATGTTTTCCCTTCATCGTTTTTGGCTATTCAGATTTGATTGTAGCCTGAGAAGGCATCTAAGAAACTCAGCATCTCATGCCCCGCCGTAGAATCAACCAAACTCTTAATTGAAGGTAGAGGGAATGAATCTTTTGGACAAGCTTTATTTAGGTCGGTGAAATCCACGCACATTCTCCATTTTTCGGATGGCTTTTTTACTAGAACCACATTAGCCAACCAGTCTGGATAGTTCACCTCTCGGATAAATCCAGCCTTCAAAAGGGTTGATACTTCTTCTTCTGCGACCTTGACTTTTTGAGGCGGAATTCCTCCTTTTGTTTGTGAGGCTTGAGCAGTGATCTATCTTTGAGGCGGTGTTCAATGACATCATGATTTCACCTAACATACGTCTTCCTCACCCGGTAAGAGATCGAGAATTTGTTCTTAGTGCTTGCTATGAGATTTTCTTCTTTGTGCTATTGTCAAATCGGCACCAATACACGATGCTTCCACTCTAGTTGTGTCTAGGGGAACTGTAAGCAATTCTTCAACTGGTGTGGGTCGGAGTTCTTCATCTTCCCGTTCGGCTATTTTGTTGATCAACATGGCTTCTGAAACTCTTGTTTTGCCTTTGTTTAGAACTTTTCCTTTGAGGGTTGAGACATAACATTGCCGTGCCAAGGGTTGATCCCCTCTTACTTCTCCACTACCACTCTCGGTCAGAAATTTGAGGAGAAGATGGTAGGTGGATATTATTATTGCTTTCAAGGCGTTGAGGGTTGGTCTACCAAGAATAACATTGTAACTTGAAGCAGCGTACAACTAGAAAATTTGTTGTCACTGTTGATGATCTTGGCGAGTTTCCTACCGTAACTGGCAACGTGATCATTCCTTCTGGTTGTACCACCCCTCCGGAAAATCCCACTAAAGATGATTTTACGGGGAGTAAGTTGTCTACATCGTACCTCATTCTTTCGAAGGCACTCCAGAAAAGAATGTCCACTGAACTACCATTGTCTACCAGAACTCTTTTCATTTGGAAGTTGGAAACCATGATGGCGATAACCAAGGCGTCATCATGAGGGTGCCGAACCCTGCTGACGTCGTTATCATAAAATATGATGGGGGCCATAGGCCGGGACCGCCTTTGTGGCGCTTCTGTTTCCTGCGTAGCTCCCACCATTCGGGCATAGTTTTTTCGAGAGGCGGAACTTTCACCACCACACCCAGGACCACCACTAATAAATCAGACCATCTCCCCTTTTTCTCCTTGGTACATGAAGTTTCAGGTTCCTCTTGGACATCGATGTTGATATACTGCTCCAATTGTCCCCTTCTAACGACATCTTCTATGGCGTTCATCAAATGGGTGCATTTTTCTGTGTCATGCCCTCTAGCTTGATGAAACTTGCAATATCTTTTGCTGTTCTTTTGCCGTTCGGGATTCTTTGCAGGTTCTGGCCATGTTAAGAGTTGTTGATCCTGGATTTGTATAAGAATATGGCTTCTGGTCTGATTTAGTGGTATGGTGATCGTATCTGACAATTGTCCCTTCTTTTGAAGATTCTCTAGGTTGTAGCATATATCGCTGTGGGCGTGTTGAAGTTTCCAGACCTCTATTCTCACCCTTACGGTCCTTGCACTATCCTCCCTCCTTTCGGATTTCTGTGGGCCTTCTGTTGACATTTTGATGGGCTTTTCCCTTTTGGATTTCCACAGAGGCGCATCGAGCCTCCTCTTCCCAGCCCGTATAAATTTCATCAGAATTGATATACTTTTTGGCATGGATCATGAGGGCGAGGATGGTTTTCGGTGAATCCAAAGTGAGGGAAAAACGAAAAGGGGATTCTAGCAAACCCTCCATCAGGATAGTTACAGCCATGCGCGGAATAAGGTCTGCAACATTTGCAGCTTCATCTATGAAACGGTTTAAATAGGCTTGGAGTGTTTCACCCCCTCGTTGCTTAATGCACATAAGGGTAGACGGAGTTTTCTTTTGCTTTGAGTAATTAGCAAAACAAGCTAAAAAGCGATCTGCTAGAACTTGAAAAGAAGGAATCGTGCTAGATGGAAGATCGACAAACCAGTCTTGCGCTTTTCCCTCTAAAGTAGCGGGAAAAGCTCGGCACATACGAGAGTCGGTAATTCCAGAAAGCAGCATCTTCGATCGGAAGGACTTTAAGTGACGAGACGGATTGGTTTTGCCCTCATATGCAATCATAGCAGGTGGTCGGAAACTATCAGGAGCTTGCTCCTCCAATATTTACTTGATAAAGGGCGAGCATATGTTGAGAACATGCCTTTCGGATTTCCTTTTTCCTCGAGAGGGATCTTGTCTTTGTGTCCTTCTGTCAATAATAGGAGCAGATGGACCATTCCGTTCTGTTCTTGTCCGTTCTGTTCTTGTGGCAGCTTGCTCTCGACGTCGAACGGAGGGAGGTTCTGAACTAGCTGAGAAGGCGGTTCTCTCCCTTCTTTCTCCATGGGTGCGAGTCCTTGTCCTCCCTCTGCTTTCAGAATTGGCTTTTGGGGCTGTTGGCACATTTGGTGGAGTTTGTGTGGGAGGAAGTGACGGATGAGTCAAAGTATGAACAGCTTGAGCTAACTGCTCTAATTGCTGATGTATGTTAGGATAAAACTCCGAGATGGGTTCCTGGGGTGGGACGGAAGGATTTTCCGATGGAGGTAAGATAGGTGGATTGTCCGACCGAACCTCCTCATGCCCTCGGACTTCGCCAGGTCCTTCAGGATTACTAGGTGCTCCTTGTTCTTGGATTCGTTTTGATCTTCTGGTAGTAATCATTTGGCTTTTTGTAAGGGTCCCCACGGACGGCGCCAAACTGTTGATGCCAAAAACTGGTCCACCTCACGCTTTGGCTACTATTGCCTCGTCATCTGGTCTCAGCCTTTGACAAATAGTTGAAATTTATAGTTGGTGTGGACGCTTACTTCAACTTCTGAACAGGGAACACAGAGAACGTTTTGGAATTCCAATCGGAATTATCAGCTCTTCGATTTGGGGTGAATCTGTAAAATGGAGAAGGGAGGGATCGGAATTGGGCCTTTCTGCCCGGATTTAACTCCGATGCTTAAGTCAAAAAGCTTGCGAGAAGGAAGTCTTAGACATAAATTAGTTCTTTGTGTAATGATTTTTCTTGGTCCTTTTCTTTCTATCATTGCTCTTCTTTTATAGCATCTTACAGGCGGTTTAAGAATGGCGGTGAGTAAGGCGGTAAGTGAGGCGGTAAGAAAATATCTCTTGAGGCGGTAAGAAAATATATGCCTATTGTGTAGGTGCTACGTAGGTAGGTAGAAAATATCTGCCTACTGTAGAGGTAGGTGGATAAGATCTACTTACTGTAGAGGCGTTAGATATTTTCTTCTCTAGGTGGCTATAAGCACCTTACGAGACCCTCACACCATGAGGATAAAAAAGGTTGCTATAATTCCGACTGACTTGTTTGTAGGATTGAACCCTCATCTTTATTTGCCGAACGGAATTATGCTAGGATATTTGGTGATATTGCCATGTGGCCAAATGGACATAGTCCTGTGTATGACAGGTGGCCATTTAGGTCGATGTCAAGCGTCTTACCAAATATATCCGTAACATATACCAACTACACAAGTATTCATAAAAGTGAATTTTAAAGAATTGCTAAAGGTGCAACATGAAGCCATGTTACCAGACAAATAAAATTGATTTGTCTCCGGATTGTCCAATTACCAACTAACCCATGATGCATGATTTTGCTCAAGTGATATAATTAAATTGCAAGATTATGAATGTAAGTTATTGCAGATAAAGAAGAACAGAGCATCCAAATGAATCAGATAAAACAATTAAGCCCTAAAATTCCGAAAACAAAAAATCACTCACTTTTTCCAAAATCTTCAAGTTGATCGCAGGGGTACCTTATCGGATGAATGCAATGTAAACTCTCCAAAGAAACAGTAGATTAAAGATAACAAGAGCAGGAGCTGACAGGTGGACTCCTAACAGACGCCTCCAAAACCAACCCAAAGCTACAATCCTCAACACTAACGATGTGCCAAAGCGAAGAGGATATCATTCAAAGTCATATAGAGACCAAGAAGGGAACAAGAGTTGAGAGATGGGGCACTCATGACCGGGAGCAAGGCGAGGAGGGAGAAGGGTGTAAGCAAGGAACGACATCAAGTGTGGATTGGGAGAGGAGGACAAGGGAGTAGGATACGGAAGAGGAGAGGATTAGACCATGAGCCGATCTTCGGTGCCTCTGAACTCTTGATCAAGCCCCGATCGAGAGATAGAGGAGGACGAGAGCGAGAGACGTGCGCTAGGGTTTTCAGGAGTGAGATTCTTAAAATATTTTTTTTATTACTTTTGGAGTTTGGTTTTTTATAAGAATGTCACCGCATTTTCCATCCTTGGAAAATGACTTTTTTTTCTTCATTTTTGTGCTTTCCGTTTTTATTCCCCGTTTATTTTTTGCATTTTCATGAAAACAGGCACACAAACACATTTTCGCATTTTCCATGTTTTCTTGAAAAATAAAAATTATGAAAATGTGGAAAATGCCGAAAACGCCTAAACCAAACAGACCCTATATATTCACAAATTATGCAAAATGCATGTAAAAAAAATTATTTCTAACAAAACTAATTTTTTAAAAAAATATAAAAAAACAATATTTTTTTCCTATCTTAAATCCACAAGATCTGGCAGAATTCTACTCCAAATTTTCGGCAACTTTATTTTTAGTTTGCTTTACTGGTTAAGTTTCTTTAATCCTTCGTATAATGTCTAAATATTTGTTAATTTATTCACTAATTGTTAGCTTGCTTTAATTTTCCTTAGTAATACCTTTCCACGAAATGCCATCAACTCTACTTTAAATCATTAATAATATAAGATTTGTTCTTTTTGTTAATAGTGAAAACCAAATGTAATGTTACAAAACATACTTGAACTGATGATTTTCATAATATTATTTTATAATTTGAAATTATTATTATTATCCTCGTTATATGTATTTATTTGGTTATGATTGATACACTCATATAAAATACACTTCATCCATATATAGTTGATCCCGGAGAGTCATATGAATAATTGCTCCTAGAGCATGTTTAGATAATTAATTAAGGTGATTATTTGAGTCCAAAGGTGTCTTTTGTTGAGGTAACTGTACGTAGTTAACCTCTAAATGAAGTTAGATGTAAGTTGCGTTGCTGCAATTTAAATTACATGATAGTCTATTTAGTTACATATAACAACAACAACTACAACAACTAAGCCTTAATCATGTGTACGATGAGGATTTTTATATTTTTTATTTTAAAAAATGAATAAATCATATTTATTTATAATAATATATAAATTTGAGATACAATAATTCCTATGATTACATAGAGGACAGATATGTATTACATCTTACGCCCTTATGATCATGGATCCCTCTCCTAGGCCTCATCACCCTTAGCCTCCTGTGCAAAGTTCAGTACAAAATGTAGACTCTTTCTTGAGTTGTATGCTTTTCTATCATATTCACTTCTTCTTGGCTGGTCTTTGCTCTCTTGTTGTCGGCTAATCAGGAGTGTTCCTTCCCTTTTCCATTATCTCGATAATTCAGGCTAGCTTCAGTAATCGGGGACCTTGTCACCTATTGAGCCATTAGAGCTGCCCCTTCCCTAATATTCTCTCAAGCCGCATCTAAAATAAGGTTATAGGAGCTGTGTATGTATCTCAACACAAGAGTCACTAGAACAAACACATGAGCCATTAGAGCTGCTCTTTTCCATTCTTGAGTTATACACTTTTCTAGTACATTAACTTCTCCTCAGCTGGTCTTTGCTCTCCCGTATTAAGCTATTAGAGCTGCCGCTTCCTTAATATTCTCTCAAGCTGTAACGCCCCGAAATTTTTTTTAAATGCATAAATAAATAAATTATTCGGTAATTAATGAGATTAATTAACACGGAAAACAAATTAAGTATTATTAGTCTAAGTAAAGGGAAAAATCGAGGAGTATTAAATTTTAAAACCAACCTCGCAACTAGTGGGCCAAGGAAGGCCTTATTGGGCCAGGCTGTTTACACTCAGAATAGTTGGAGGTGGACGGTAAGGATAACCCCGATTAATTGATTGGGAGAGTTTATAAGTGTTAATTGATTAGGATTAAGTAAATAAGAGAATCAGACGAATTTTCAAGTAACGATAAAGTAGGTTGGGCAAGTCAAAAGCCGGGATTCGCGGATTTGGTCTTACGAGGGATAGACCCCGTGAGGTTACAGTACGCCGTGGGGACTGGAATCATTGACCCGGGGTTTCCGGATCTGGGTCGAGAAATTATAAAAAAAAAGAGAGAGGATATTATTAAATTAAGGTAGTGATGGGACATAAAATGAGAGGATATTATTAAGTAAATTAAAAGAGGCATGCTATCAATAATTGAAGTAGTTGAAGATAACATTAATAATTCAAAGATAAGATGAGATAATACATTAATTAAATAATTTAATTAAAAATCATGCTACAAATATGCATCTTCAGACTTAGACCTAAAAGAAGAAATTGAGTGAACGCTCTCTCTCCTCTCACTCTCGATTCCCTCTCTCGCGAACCCACTTTCATTCGCCCGTCTGCGATTACTACGCCGACACTTGGCGGCCGCCCGCCCGGCGACGCCGCCGCCCGGCGACCCAGCCACTACCCCGGGCGCCCCTCCCCTCTGTGCACGGTCAAGGCTTCGGACACGCGTGTGCTGTCTCAGACTGCACCGCAGCGGCGTGTGCCGCGGAACTCCGCCCAGCGAGCTCGCCCGGCCTCTTGGCATCAGCGCCGCCCTATCTCCGGTGATCCACAAGCTTGCCCCTCTCGCTTCGTCACGGCGATGAGCTTCTAAACCTTATATGAAAAATGGGATTTGGTAAATCCTTAATGTTTAGGGCTGTGGAATGAAGGGAAATCTAGGGGGAAATGGAGTTGATATGATGTAGAGTATGTTAAATTTAAATCCATGACATTGTGAGGATTGCTTGTATAAATTTCGGGGCCCTACAAATAGGGGAGGTGCCGCCGAATTTTTCTGAAAATGTTAAGGTAGAATGCTTTAATAGTAAGCATGATAAGGTGCTTAAGTGTAACTAGCTTCCATGATTAACATGTTTCTTCGTCATGCTTCATGTTGAACTAGTTTACCAATTAAGCATGCTTAGAGATCATATTAGAGGTGAAAGAGACATGTAAATCCATTGAGAATGAAAAGCATGATCTTAAGAGTTTAATGCCTTGTATGTGCTTCTTGAAGATTAAATGGGATCTTAAATCAAGAATACGAAAATCCGTATTTTTAAAATTCGTATTCTTAAGTTATAGGACTAAATCTGGAAATTATAGATTTCGTACTTATTTGGTATTCTCATTGACTCTAGGGAAGGGAAAGGGTTCGGCGGAAGCCGCCGAAGGACTCAGCGATTCTTAGGAAATTGCAAGGACGTGAGGTGAGGGGACTCTACCGTAGATATGAATTTAAATTGTGCATTCATCGAGATTTTTGTTATATCGTATTTTACGAGTTTTGATTCGATTGTGAATGCCGAAGGGTTTGTTGCTATACTTGTACAATGTTGTTTCTTTATGTTTGTATAATGAAATTAAAATCCAAATGCATGAGTTATGATCAAGAAAAACCTACAGGGTAAATGTATGATTTAGGGAAAAAACCGAAGGGGTAGTTAAAGACTATTGCATGTATCGTAAGTTGCACCGTAGCTAGTTAATGTATGGGGGGATCCAGCAGGGGCTCAGGATAGAGCCCGGGCATTACTAGTAGACGGGACCAGTGAGGAAGGGGTTTTGGTTTTCAACCGTTTTCTTTAAAAATAAAAGAAAAGAATGTTTGCGAAAGTCGTGTTTTCCATAAAAACCCCCTTCCTGTCTCTGATACGGAAATTTACCGGACTTATGTAGCGCCGGTTATCAGGATCATGTAGAGGCATACCGCTGTTCCTGATGGTTGCTGGAGTCCTTTCGGAGACATTTTAGCTAGGGGTGCACGCCCTTATGATCTGAGACCATGGCATGAATATATAACCACTTTATGCTTGATGTGTTTGGGGATTTCCCATGAGTTTTTCGTTGGATTTATGATCTCATGGCATACTCACCAAGATTGAAGATAATTAAACTGACTTTCATGAGTTTTACATGCACCAATTATGTTTAAATGTTGAATACATATCATGGGTCGGTATAAGACCGGGCGGGGTAGTCCATACTCACTGAGCTCATATAGCTCAGCCCCCCTCTACACTTGTGTTTTCTGTTACAGGACCTAGACCCGGAGCGAGTTAGTGTTTCAGGCCCCGAGCAGGGATTGAGGATTTAGCTGGCTCTGGCGTACCTGTTGTTTCAGTTTGCTAGTATTGAATTGTATTAAACCTTAAGCATGTTATCTTTTGTTGTATTTGGGGGCCGAAGTGCCCATGACTCTGTGTGTTGTACCTTGTATGACTTTTATTTGAGCATGACTTCCGGTGTGTAACCGGTTATAATATGTCATATGCATCTCAATTAAAGTACATGACTATGGGATTTAGGTTTGACGGCACAGCTTATGGGCTGGGTGCACTCCCGGCCCAGCTGGTGTGACATCTATTTCATAGCGAAATGGGTGTTACACAAGCGGCATCTAAAATCAAGTTCCAGGAGCCGTGTCTATATCTCAGCAAAAGAGCCACTAGCACAAGCACAAGAGCCATTAGAGTTGCTCTTTTTCCATTCTTGACTTATACACTTTTCTAGCACATTCACTTCTCCATGGCTGGACTTTGCTATTCAGGAGTGTTCCTTCAGTTTTCCATTGTCTTGGTCATTCGGGCTTGCTATAGTGATCGGGGACCTTGTCAATTATTGAGCCCTTAGGGCTGCCCCTTCCATAATATTCTCTTAAGTTGCATCTAAAATCATGTTCCAGGAGTGCTGTATGTTTCAAAGGGACACCGAGGCCAGGTCTAAGCAGATTCCATTTCCTAAACAAAGGGTCTGGTTGATTAGGTCTTAGTTGGGTTGGACTAGGGTCAAGCCCGGGCCCATCTTCTTGATGTCTTGTAGAGTGGTTGGGTTGGTTTCCTTTCCCTTTGATGTGCCATTGTTTGTTAATGGGCTAGGCCCAATTGCATCCATAAATGCTTCTTTAGCTGTTGGTGATGAGATTAAGGATTGGGTGTGGCTTATGTCACCTTCTACGTGGCATACCACATCGACCTCCTCTATATGGCATGCCACGTCAGCATTTCATTGCCTCATGGATTGTCACATCCCGCCATATCAAATCCCAAGTGTTGTGCCACATCATCACCCACATGTGGTGTGTCATCATCCATGTGTGCCATGTCATCACCCATGTGTGGCACAACATCGTCCACATGTGCCACATCACCACCTACATGTGCCATATCGATCATCTCCTGCTTGTGCCACATTATTTGCTATGTGACACACTTGTCCATGTGGCATGATAATTCAATCCATTTATCTTCTTGGCCCGCAATGTTAGCTGTATTATCCATCTAGCTTTCTTTCCAGGCAACCACCTCTCGCCATATAGCATCTATGTCAATATCCACTTCGACAAGGTCCTCAAACACTACTGCCTCATCAGCTGAAACATCTATGCTAGATATCTTTGCTTTTGACACATGGAGCTCATTCGCCACAATGGTGCTGATAATGATTAGCGCCTCCGTGTGTGGACAGAGTGTTGAAAACTTGAGGCTCTTAGGGATTTACACATTTCTCTCTCGCACAGCCTTTACATAAACCTCATAGCACTTGATATTTGACGTGCGGCCCTTCCTCTAGATCTGAAGGTTCGAGGTTGTCTCTTGGTTAACCGAGTATGAGGTTGTCTCATTACCCCCTGCTGACATGTATCGCGGTCTTCTTTGTCCACTGGGTTCCACATCATATACTCGAGATGCTTCCTAATGAGATATGTGAGCAGCAAAAGTCTTCGCCTTTGACCTTTGTATAGGGTTACATGTTCAACCATCTCTTGCTTAGCTTTAGATGCCCGAGCATTGTCACTAATTGACTGGTGGTCCATGGGGTTTCTCACCAAAAAAATTTCTACTTTAGTCGAGGAGATTTTCCCTTCTTTCTAGTCGTCAGAGGAGGCCAAAATATGCCTTTCTGGTGGGTTTCTCTTCTCCTTCATCAAAGGCAGCCATTGCTGTCCTTCCAGGAGCTCCACCTTCACATTATATTGGCGACTCCCTATGTTGCATTTAATCTGACAGGGGATTCAATGGCCACGTTAGGTCCTCAAGACGGTGGTGATCTCGTTGACGTAGAAACCTCCATCGCTATTGAGGTATATCAGGTTACCAGTTGGTTTCAGAATCCTAGCGATGGTGTTCCTGTACCAGTAGAATAGGGGGAGTCTAGCCACGATCCACCGTACTTCCCTCTCGGCTTTCTTTAGCTAACCCAAGTCAGGCGACTACGGTCGGAAGCTCAAAGAGTAGCCAGGAAACTCGATTATCTCCATCTTCTCCACTTTTCTCGCCAGTTCCTCTGATGGGAAACGCACCACTAAGCTCTCATCGCATAAGTGCTTCATATTCTATGTTGTCACTGGCACAAATTTCTCAGCCATCACCTATAGAACGGAGCGATGATCTGCAATCCCGCTTACCGTATGCACCATGGTCACGATGGAGTATGAGCTCATCTTCTTATTCTCCTTAGTCATATTCGTGTCTAGAGCCAGAGAGACGTAGTGCGTCTTTAGCTCCGGCGAGGCTTACTGGCACATCCTTAACTTCCTATCATATCCCATATTTCTCCAACTGGGGGATTCAATAGCTTCCTTGGGGGAAGCGAGTCAGATATACCCCTAATAGGGCTTCTCCTTTGTCCGATGGGGGATCTGACGAGCTTCATTCTCCTTCATCTTTGTATGAATCATGGAGTTGATGGTACCATTTGCTTCCCCAGAGTGTGGCGCACCTTCATCTGGTCCTAATAGGCCTTTGCCATTTACCTATGCTTGGCTCCTCTTCTACTCCGGTGAGAGGCGCTTGCAGTCCCTCTACCAGTGGTCTCCTCTCCTACATTGACGACATATATTGTTATTTCGGTAGTTTTTGCCAAGTGTCCTTGCTGGAAACAATTACCTAATACCTCCTCCACACCGCGCAAGGTATGCCTCATTGGCGGTGATCTCCGCACCTTAGGCCTCTCCTTCTTCTCTGAAGTTGGTCTTGTACTGGTGGTCAGAGAGGCCTTATGTCTTCTTTTAAAAGGGATCTCCATCTATCCCTCCTCCTCAGAGCAGCCCTCACTAGGCTCCCCTCTTGTCGAGGTCTTCAGCACGACCTCTCCTCAGAGCGCTATTTCGAGGAGGCTTGGATCCTTCTTCGCCATCTTGTTCACAACCAAAGCCACATAAGATATCTATTCTCACTGAGGACTTGATCTTTGATAAGTTCATGATTATACATAAATTTCCCTTATATTTACATATACTTGTATATTTCCCTGCATCAATTTTTATTTTTGTGCTACTTTGGATATTTCTATGTAATTGGATATGTAAATAGGTACCCCGAGAGCAAAAGGAAAAGGAATTAGACATTTCGGAGCAAAAAGGGCAAAATAGAGCACATGCAAAGAAAAGCACCTACGTGCTCTCACTTAACACTGCAGACTTTCTTAAGTAAACACTGAGCCATCCTTCACTAATTTGAAAATCTATAAAAGTCCATCCACATAACCTTAATGGGCAACTTTTTGGTTGAAAGCGGTCTCTAGGCTATTCTCGCAAGGAAATTTGGGGGTTTCACGGGAAGAATTGAAGGTAGAGCAGACATTATCAAGGGAAGATTTCTATATCTGATTGTATAACCTCCTCTTGTATCTTAGTTATGATAGATCATAGCATGGGAGGCTAAACCTTTTATAGTGCCTCAGACACTTGTACCCTAGGATGAACTTGTTATATATTTCTTATATTTATTTGGTTTTAGCTTATTAAATAATTCATGTGTTGCATTTTGATTGTTTGTGCTTCCAATTCTCTTTATTGGTTATCTTGTGCATGAGCCCAATCTTCCAATAGTATTGGCATGGTAATGTTCTAGCTGGATGGTTGTTGAGTTTGTATTATATTAGCCCAATCATCTGATAGCATTGGCATGGTAATGTTTCTGCTGGATGGTTATGGAGTTTGTATTACATTAGCCTATAATTATTATCTGTCTTGATATCTCTATGTGGATTTCCCTTGTGCGGGCCTTGAGTTATCACCCCAATAGGTTAGAGCACCCAGCACCACGAGTGCTTGTGCTGTGACTCGGAATGAAAAGAGTATCGCATTGGCTCTGGGATTCGTCTAAATAGGTTTCTAGTCAAACAAGGGTGCTAAGGTATACAGCAGCATCACAAGAGATCTGGTGCTTTGCTAAGAAGCATATTGTTACATCCTCTGGGAATTATTAGCAATTAGTCGGTAATAAGGAATAGACCATTAATAAGGGAATCTTGGGGGGATTGGGATCCGAGGTGCCATCTTTTCATCTCTGATTACTCCAATCTACCGATTGTTCATATTAGTTTTTAGTTAGGATATTCAACTAGCTTGATTACACAACTCTTCTTATAGTTAGATTAGGTAATAGAGGACAACTAATACTAATGGCCAGTCCGTGTGGATACGACTAGCTTACCTTTGGGTACTTTACTACTTGATCGACTGTATACTTGCAGGAGAAGTGTCACGTATATTTGTTCGTGCATCAAGTTTTCCGAGCCGTTGTCAGGGATTGACATCGCTAGTAACATTAGACTCTATTAGTCTAGTTATCCTAGCTTATCCTATCTTATCTTATCTTATCTATTATCTTAAAAAAAAAAGAAAAAGAGTTTTGTGCACCTAATAACGTTGAGCAAGCCTCTTTTCAGGTAATAGGGCTTGATTTGAACAAGATGATTCGACATGATCAACCGCCATTGAAGAGCCTCTTGGCACATTACTTGCACTGCAGCAAGGCAACAATTCAAGAATTAGAATTCACAGAAATCAAGAAACTCGATCTAGAAGAAGTAGTGTGCAGGTTCAAGGAAAGCACAAATATATTCATACAATCAACTTCCGATGAGATAACCGTTATTGAGCAAGTTGCATCCGTTACAATAAAAACTAAGGATTCAAACAACTGGGAAGTGAACGTTGAAGAATGTCAACACAAGCCCAAGGCTGGACCAAGTGCAGATGGGAAATGAGTGGAAGACACCCATGGAAACCTCAATCCATGGGAAGATCTCGAAAAAGAAGTGTGGGTAAAAATGAGACCATCCATTGAGGAACTCCCATAGTTAGAACAGAAAAAATTGCCTGAGCACCTGAAAGATGCATATTTGGAAGAAGGTGCAAAACTCCCAGTGATTATTGCAGCCAACATAGATGGGGGTTAGAAAGAGAAGTTGCCGACAATGTGGAAGAGACATAAAAGAGCTCTAATATGGAGAATAGCCGATATCAAGGGGATCCATCCTTTGTTTTGCACACATAAAATATTGATGGAAGACGATTTCAAACTCAAGGTACAACCTCAGTGGAGATTGAATCCCAATATGAAAGAGGTAGTGAAAGTAGAAGTGAAATAGCTGCTAGATGCTGGAGTAATCTACCCCATCTCGGAGAGCTCATTGGTTAGTCTAGTACAAGTTGCCCCAAAGAAGGGTAGAATGACCGTAGTAAAGAATGATAGGAACGAACTCATCCCAACAAGGATCGTCACAGAACTGAGGATTACAGAAAACTCAATGATGCCACCCGCAAGGACCATTGCCCTCTGGCATTCATCGAATCAGATGTTAGAATGACTATCAAGCCACAACTATTATTGCTTCTTGGATGGTATGCCCGGATATCTGCAGATCCTGATAACCTATGAGGATCAAGAGAAAACCACATTCATTTGCCCATACGGTACGTTTGCTTATCGTAGAATGCCTTTTGGTCTATGTAATGCTCGAGCTACTTTTCAAAGTTGTATAATGTCCATTTTTGATGATTTTCTAGAGGATATCAAGGATATTTTTATGGATGATTTCGCAATGTTCGGTGATTTATTTGATTTATGTCTATAATCTAGAAAAAGTTTTACAACGTTGTTAAGAAACAAATTTGGGTTTAAATTGGGAAAAATGCCACTTTATGGTACAAGAAACAATAGTCTTGGGTCATAAGATTTTCAAACATGGCATAGAAGTAGATAATGCGAAAATTGAAACCATTGAAAAATTACCACACCACGTATTAGTCAAAGGAGTTAGGAGTTTCTTAGGACATGCAGGGTTTTATTAAAGGTTCATAAAAGATTTTTCAAAAATTACAAAACCTTTGACTAATTTATTAGAAAAGGAAGTACCATCGAATTTCATTGAAGAATACAAAGAAGCATTCACTAGTTTGAAGGACCAATTAACAAAAGCTCCAATTATGGTACCCCATACTGGATTTTACCTTTTTAACTAATATGTGATGCAAGTGACTTTGTTGTTGGAGCGGTTTTAGGTCAAAGGAACGATAAGCACTTTCAGCCCATCTACTATGCAAGTAAGACACTGAGAGAGGCCCAAGAAAACTACACCAGAATAGAGAAGGAGATACTGGCAGTAGTTTATGCTTTGGATAAATTCTGTCCTTACTTGGTCTTATCAAAAGTCATCATTTACACTAACCATGCTATGCTAAGATACTTTTTTAACAAACTTGATGCTAAACCTTGATTAATAAGAGACAGAGGAGGAGCCGAGAATGTGGTAGCAGAGAACCTATCTTGATTAGAAGAGTCGGATTAAGGCTAAGATGGAAGAGGCCGAAGTCATTGATATATTTCCCGACAAGCAGCTATACCTTATGGAAATGGTAAAGGGGACCGAGATCATATGGTTCACAGATTATGTAAATTACCTTGTGAGACACATCACTCCGAGGGGTCTTTCCACCCAAGAAAGAAGAAAATTTTTCTCTGATATGAGGCATTACATACAGGAATATCTGTACTATTACAGGATCTGTTCAAACCAAGTGATCAGAAGGTATGTATCCCAACTAGAGGGTTGGGAAATAATAAAGCACTATATCAAGCCTAGCCAATAGGGGGTCACTTTAATAAAATCGGACAATCGAAAAAGTTCTCATAGATGGATTCTATTGGCCAATAATATTTAAGGATAAGCGAATTTAAGTAAAAGCATTTAACAAGTATCAAAGAGTGGGTAACATTTCCAGGCGTAATGAGACGAGTCAAAACCCGATCCACCAATGTGAAGTATTTGATGTTTGGGGAATCGACTTTAGGAGACCCTTTCCCAACTCCAGCAGGAATAAATACATCTTCGTTGCAGTAGATTACATGTCGAAATGGGTGGAAGCAAAGGCCCTACCAACAAATGATGCAAGGGAAGTGGTCAAGTTCCTAAAAGATTGTTCTCTAGATTCGGCACACAACGAGCAATCATAAGCGACCTCGGAACACACTTCTGCAATAGCCAATTCGAACGAATCTCAAGAAAATACTGGGTAACACATAGGGTAGCTACCCCATACCACCCTAAAACAAGCTGTAAAATCGAGGTGTCGAATAGAGAATTGAAGTGGATCCTCGAAAAAACAGTGCAGGATAATAGGCGCAACTGGTCGGAGAGATTGGACGATGCACTGTGGGCATATAGAACAGCGTACAAAACACCAATCGGAAGTACTCCATATCGGTTGGTTTATGAAAAGGCATGTCATTTACTAGTCAAACTAGAGCACCGAGCATACTAAGCAAATTTCCTAAATTTGATATGAACAAAGTTGGACAAAAGTGGAATTCCAACTGAACGAATTAGAAGAATGGCGTGAGGAGGAAGCCTATGAGAACACAAAGATATACAAGGAACGAGTAAAGAAATTTCACGACGCACATATAAGGAAGAATCAACACTTCTGGGTAGGGGACCAAGTTTTGCTTTTTAACTCATGTTTTCGGTTGTTTACACGAAAGCTCAAGTCCAGATGTACCAGGACCCATCCTCAACAATTAGACGCGCCGCAGTGAACGACCCAATAAAGGGCTGATTGGATCGAAGAAGTATGAAGATTTTATACTTAGTAATTAGTTGAATGATTAGTGAGTAATGGGGAATCTTTTAATGTAATTAGGTGAGAAAGTTGTTACAAAAGAGGTGTCGTGGTAGTGCATGCGCCTGTAATCATACAATGAGGTGTTTCTTGATATAGGCCGTGAGGAGGGTGTAGTGACAATCATGAGGTTGTTACGATTTGCTTATAAATTCAATGAAATGCTAGTAGAATGGCAGAGAATATTATCCCAACTCCTGCCTTCCTTTCCAAACCTCCTGCTCTCTCCTCTCCTCCTTCCTCTTCACCCCCCTGATCCCACTTCCTCCTCCGTGAGCCTGCATCAACTGGTGCTTTCATTGACTTCCCGCCACCACCATGCCGGACGGCACCACCACCCGTGCACGGGCTGTAGATGACCAACTGTCTTCCCACTCAGACCAGCTGGAACTCCTCAAAGCCTTCATCGAGGATTCCAATAAACGCCACATCGATTCCATTGAGCTTCTTCAAAAATCCATGGCGGACCTCTCGGTTCGCTTCTCTCGCCTGGAAAAGCCAAACACAGCTCCACCATTATTACCATTTCCATCACCATCCCCACCCCTACCTCACCAACCTCTGCACACCAATAGCCCATCCGTGTTCTCCCACACCTCACCCCGCCTCCCCAAACTGGAGGTTCCCATGTTCTCTGGTGAGCACGCTCTTGGATGGTTGTTTCAAATAGACCACTTCTTCACCTACCACCAGATCGATGACGACCAGAAAATATCCATCGCTGCCTTTTATATGTCTGGGCCGGCCTTACAATGGTTTCATTGGCTTCATTCTACCAATCAACTCTCCACTTGGCCCGCGTTTGCTCACCAGCTGGAACTTCGCTTCGGGCCGTCCTCCTTCATCAACCATGAGGCGCAGTTGTTTAAGCTCAAACAAACCTCCACCGTCGCCGCCTACCTTGGTGAGTTTGAGAGTCTTTCTACCCGTATTGTGGGCCTGAGCCATACTAGCCTTTTAAACTATTTCCTCTCTGGTTTACGCGATGATATCCAGTGCGAACTGTACCTTTTGCGACCCCATTCCTTACATGATGCCATGGGGATGGCTAAATTAGTGGAGGATAAGTGCAACGCCGGCTGTTTTAACCATAGCACCCATCGCCCACCCTTGTTTAAACCCACCTCTACTCAGCGTCCACCTGGGCCACCAACTCCTACTCCTCCACCAATGAAACCACCCTCTCTTCCTATTAAGCGACTTTCCTCGACGGAGATGGCCGCCGGTCGCGAGAGAGACCTCTGTTTCAACTGTGATGAAAACTTCACCCCGGGTCACCGTTGTCGCCCACCACAGTTCCAATGTCTTCTTGCGGAAATCAACGAAGAACCCCCTCCAGAACCAGATCCTCCAATCCTTTCTTCACCAGCAACTACAGAGGAGGCCCCCCCTGCCACCCCACCTAATATTTCTTATCATGCCTTCACAGGCCAACTGGTACCATCTACTCTCAAACTCGCCGGTCGTGTGTCTGGCCGGGATGTTGTGGTGCTAATTGACAGTGGCTCGACTAATAACTTCATCCAGAGCAAGCTCGTCAAGTTCCTCGGCTTGACGGTCCAACCTTCTGCCCATGTCCGCGTGACGGTCGGCAACGGCGACACTCTCGACTGTAGTGGAATTTGCTCCGCCGTTCCTTTATCACTGGGCCCTATCACGACAAACGTGGTTCTACTCCTCCTTCCCATTTACGGCGCGGACATCGTTCTCGGTGTCCAGTGGCTCTCCGGCTTGGGACCCGTTTTATTTGACTTCACTCAACTGTGGATAGAAATCGAGCCCAATGGCAAGAAAATCAGGCTGCATGGTGTGACTCAACCCAGTCTTCATCAAGTCACCCAATCCTCTCTGTGTAAACGAGCCACATTACATGACTAAGCCCAATTCCTCTATTTATCAATGGAACGCGTTGAGTCTACATCAACTCCTGCTGTTCATCCCGAGGCACCTACCTCCTTCATCAACGACTTTCACTGTCTTCTTCTCCAATACCCCACCATTTTCGCCACTCCAAAAGGTCTTCCACCTCCCAGGCCGCAGGATCACCACATTCCACTCATCCCATCCTCTCCTCCTGTTAATGTCCGCCCCTACCATTACCCCCACTTCCAGAAGTCCGAGATCGAGCGCCTCGTCAGCGAGATGCTCTCTGATGGTATCATCCGGCCAAGCTGCAGTCCCTTCTCCTCTCCTGTTTTACTGGTGAAGAAGAAGGATGGTACCTGGCGGTTCTGCGTCGACTATCGCGCCCTCAACGCGATCACAGTGAAGGACCGTTTTCCTATTCCGATAGTGGAGGAGTTGTTCGATGAACTGCAGGGTGCCCAAATTTTCTCCAAACTGGACCTTCGCGCCGGCTACCACCAAGTCCGTATTCACCCGCCGGACATCGAGAAGACAGCCTTTCGGACACATGAAGGACACTACGAATTTATCGTAATGCCTTTCGGCCTCTCCAACGCTCCCTCCACATTTCAAGCATTGATGAACTCTGTCTTCCGGCAGGTATTGCGTAAATTTGTTTTGGTTTTCTTCGACGACATTCTTGTCTACAGCCGGACATGGGAGCACCACTTCGACCACCTGCGGACGGTCTTCAAACTCCTTCAACTCCATCAGCTGTTCGCCAAAGCCTCCAAATACGCGATCGGTTGCTCTTCGGTTGACTACTTGGGCCACCACATCTCCGGAGAAGGTGTCGCCGTCGACCCATCCAAGATCGCCTCCATTCAGTCTTGGCCCCTACCATCCTCTACAAAGGCGCTGCGCGGTTTCTTGGGCCTCACGGGGTACTACCGGCGATTCATCGCCCACTATGCTACCCTGGCAGCTCCCCTCACGGCACTCCTCCGCAAGGACTCCTTCATCTGGACACCTGAAGCAACAGCAGCTTTCAAGCGCCTGCAGGAAGCTCTCTCCCACACACCGGTACTTCAGCTCCCTGACTTCTCTTTGCCTTTTACAGTGCAAACAGATGCTTCTGGCTCCGGTGTAGGTGCGGTTCTCTCTCAAAACGGGAGACCACTGGCCTATTTCAGCAAGCAACTCACGCCACGCATGCAAGCTTCTTCTACGTATGCTCGCGAGATGTATGCCGTGACGGAGGCTGTCAAGAAGTGGCGGCAATATCTTCTCGGCCGGCGATTCACCATCCAAACTGATCATCAAAGCATCCGATCCCTGCTCACTCAGACGATTCAAACTCCGGAGCAACACAAATGGCTCACCAAGCTGTTGGGTTTTGATTTCGATATCGTCTACAAGCCCGGCGTCCTAAATGGTCCGGCGGATGCTCTCTCTCGACTACCGGTTACAGAGCTACTCACCCTTCAAGCCACTTCCACTCCGTTGATCGCTCTCTGGGACGCTCTTCGCTTGCACCACAAAACTAATCCCGAGATCTCCGATCTCTGTACCAAAGTTGCCACCACCCCGTGGAGCACCACGACCTCTTGTCTCGGGGCGTATCCTGTTCTACCGAGGCGCTGGCGTGGATTCCCTGCATTCAGCATTGCAACCCCTGCTTTTAGCTGAATTCCACAAATCTCCCACAGGCGGCCATGCCGGAATACAACGAACTCTGGCGCGCATTGCTTCGACCTTCTTCTAGCCAAAACTCTGGAAGTCTGTTCGCGACTACGTCGCCCAATGCTCCATTTGCAATGCTGTGAAACCTTTCAACCGGGCACCTCAGGGTCTTCTCCAACCTCTTGCCATCCCTGGAAAAATTTGGGACTCTGTTTCTATGGATTTTGTCACACGCTTGCCGCCATCTTCAGGGAAAACGACAATCATGGTCGTGATCGACCGCTTATCCAAGCATGCTCATTTCTCAGCGTTGGGCCCCCAGTTCACTGCTAGCCAGGTCGCAGACCTTTTCGCTAAGGATGTGGTACGTCTTCACGGCATTCCGGCAAGCATCGTTTCTGACAGAGATCCCCTGTTCGTCAGCACGTTTTGGCAGGAATTATTCAAGCTCCATGGCACCACATTAGCTATGAGTAGCGCCTATCACCCACAATCCGATGGTCAAACTGAGGTTCTAAATCGCTATCTTGAAGATTATCTTCGGTGCTTTGCCTCCGACCATCCCTCACACTGGTTGCGCTACCTCCATTGGGCGGAGTGGCATTATAACACAGCTTGGCATTCAGCAATCAAGATGACCCCCTTCGAAGCTGTTTTCGGCCGCTCTCCACCCTCACTTCTGGACTACTTGGAAGGAACATCGTCGGTAGAGTCTATTGACCAGCTCCTCTCCGAGCCCGCCTCCATCCTCACTACCCTGAAGGAAAACCTGACACGCGCTCAAACCCGAATGCAAACACAGGCGAATGCCCGTCGAACAGATATTTCCTTCCAACCTGATGATTGGGTCTACCTGAAATTGCAGCCCCACAGGCAGACCACCCTTGCTCACCACCGCCACACTAAGCTCACTCGCCGTTTCTACGGACCGTTCCGCGTCACTGAACGCATCGGCAATGTCGCCTATCGGTTGGAGCTTCCGGTCAACGCGAAAGTCCACGATGTCTTTCATGTTTCTAAACTCAAGAAATGCGTGGGCCATACCCCCTCCTCCCCTGGTGAGCTACCAACTGAATTCCTTAACCAACAGCCAGTGCTTCACCCTGTCTCTATTTTAAACACTCGCGATGTTCTCATCCGCGGACGCCCCGTCAGACAACTTCTGGTTCAATGGGAGGGCCAGCGAGCTACGGACGCTACTTGGGAAAACTATCCTGACTTTCAAAAGGATTTTCCCAACTTTCACCTTGAGGACAAGGTGACCTTCGATGATGGGGGGAATGTACCAGGACCCATCCTCAACAATCAGACGCGCCGCAGTGAACGACCCAACAAAGGGCTGATTGGATCGAAGAAGTATGAAGATTTTATACTTAGTAATTAGTTGAATGATTAGTGAGTAATGGGGAATCTTTTAATGTAATTAGGTGAGAAAGTTGTTACAAAAGAGGTGTCGTGGTCTGTGCGCACAGAATCGCACAGCAGGTGTTTGCTGATATGGCTGTGAGAGGGTGTAGTGACAATCATGAGGTTGTTACGATTTGCTTATAAATACAATGAAATGCCAGTAGAATGGCAGAGAATATTATCCCAACTCCTGCCTTCCTTTCCAAACCTCCTGCTCTCTCCTCTCCTTCTTCCTCTTCACCCCACTGATCCCACTTCCTCCTCCGTGAGCCTACATCACCAGATGTTTGGGATCCTTCACAGAAACGCAAGTCGCTCCATATGGAACGGTTAAAATCACACACCCAAACAAGGGTACTTTAAGGTCAATAGACAATGATTGAAGCCATATATGATGGATGACACTCCTTACAAAAAAAAGGAAGAGAGATTTTATCTCTCCGAACCTTCCTAAAAGGCAAAGGTATTTCAAGCTAGTGGCATAAAACAAGCGCTTCTTGGGAGATAACCCAAGCTTAGTTAGTTTTTAGTCTTTTTAGGCTAGTGCAGGATTTTAGATAAGTATACATTAGTGTAAATTTTATTTATTTGATGATATTCGTCGATTATATGCGTTTCAAAAATCTTTAGCGACTAATCTTTTATACTTACCGCCACTAATACGCAGATAAAGGGATAACATGGTAGATCTGATAAAGGATAGGATCAACAGAGAGTTACTTGCACGACCCTAAGCGCGATTGCGCTCAAGGCCGTGTATCTCTTGGGTAACTGACAGGCAAAGCCAGAACGAATAAACACGGCTGTGCATCCAAGAAGCACGGGCGTGCTCTCAAACACGGGCACAAATACAGTCATGTTGAAGAACGCGCACTTCTTGGAAAGAAGAAGGCGAGGAAAAGAACACGGCCGTGCTTCGTTGAAACACGGCCGTGCTTGATCACCCCGACTAAAAATACCTTAGTGTTTTAAGAGAACCCACTATGATGACGTCGCCACTAACATACCCGCGTCCCGTACTCTCTCAACTCAAGAACATCACTCCAAGGTCTCACCCAAGAATTGGAAGATCAAGCCCACTCCATCAAATAATTATGGGACATCATCATGCCGAATCGGAAACAAATCCATCCTCAATCACCTCCAATGAAGAAGCCAAGAAGAGAGGATCCCAACCCCCCCAACCAAAAACTCCAAGAGCAAACCCACCGCAATAGATATGCCCGCTTATGGTAACTCAGATTCGGTGACTTCAAGACAATCGATTTGAATACCCTTGAAGAAGCCGTACTTGCCAATGAAGTCCGAAGGCTTTTGACCAAGGTATCATGAGACCGTCTGCAAGCAATAAATGAACCATCATATCGGGAGCTTACAATGGAGGTGCTATCAATAATTACAATCATTAAAGGAGCAGTTTCTTGGCACCGACAAGACCAAATCAAGTTCCAAATAAGGGGTATAAGGAAACAAATGAGCAACACCGAATTTGCCAGCCACCTCGGTCTCTACGATCTTGAGTTCACCAAAACACCAGAGCACAATCAGTTAAGATAACACAGAACATTAGATGACTCACAGGCAGCATGTTGGAAAAGGCTTAGCGTAGATGCATAGTATGATCCAAAAATATCAAAGGCATCATCACTTCGATATCCCGCCCTCAGATACCTCCACGCTATTACAGGTCATCCCTATTATAGAGGCGAGAGGCGACAGTACTAGTGTGATCAACACCAAGGATTTCCTATTCTTGTTGAGCATAGTAAACGGATTCAAACTTCACTTAGGGTGGGTTGTCACACAGTTTCTCCTTCATCGGGGGACCGATCCTAGAGTGGGGGTAATTTCGTCGTACTATAGATCATGAAACTCACTAGGGGGATGCACCTACTATCATAAGAGACAATCTGAGAGATGACGACAGGTGGCAGTTTGACTCCAATCACTATGGCAGCTTTGCGAGCAATAAAGATACTGAAGACTGTCCATATGTCACAGGGGATAAGGTACACAACTGTACCCCACGAAAACCCAAAACCCAATACAACATTCATGTTATTTGTCGACCATGATATTTTCACCATCGGACACCACATTCCACGAGAAGGTGATGGCGCGCACTACTCCATTGGCTAGTAGGCGGAGTAGACTCCCTCCTCCGGATCTGATGCAGACCCTATTATCCACGACCACCATGGCCCCTAGCTCCACCGATGATAGAGGCGAGGCGGAGTACTCAAGATCTGGTGGCTATAGATACGGTATTTGGCACACCCGGCGAGGGGCGATGAGGAGGATTGCTTCATATGAGCATCACTACCATCTTTTATTTTTTTCGCTCACTTTTGTACATTTTTACTTTAGTAGATTCAGTTTATTGATAAAGGTTTAGTCTTTACATATGCTATAGAGCTTCACCATTCTTTGTCTTCAATGATTTCAGGATATATTAAAACTTACACGTGGAAGGAAATATAAATGAAAGGATGAAACATATCACGATGCATAATAAGCCAAGTCAACTTTTCCCCATCTTCCTATCACTTGTTATTCTCTTGTTTTAGTGCATATATCACATGCATTGGGGACAATGCACAGTTTAAGTATGGGGGAGGGATTATCATTGATATAATAGGTGGTGATTTAGGATGATCTATGAACAAATTAATGGGAGTCCTCTTTGATTGTCTTGGTTGACTTTAGCGTTAGGTGCAAAATTTTTCGGATATATATATATATATATATATACAGGGATGATATGATGCAATCAGCCGCACTTGCGGCTATATAAATCTCATGAGATATCGAGCAGGGGCCAGGCGGCCACGGGCCCGGCCCGATCATGTGGAGATATAGTTTGGTGAGCGCAAAGTGTAGCCACGACCGCACCATATCAACCCCTATATATATATATATAGTATTGTCTTTGCTTTCGACACCTCACTAAACTTTTTAGTACAAGCCTGACTCTATTATTACGTGATCACTTATTTTGGATTCTAGTTAATTTAACCATAGAAAGGTTTTTGCTTATTAAATAAAATAAAAAATATAAAAAAATTGAGGCTGGCTAGCATATTTGGGAAAGTCGGATACATTAGGGATGCCCTAAATTTGGAAAGTCGATCTATAAGAGATGCCTAACATAATAGAAAAGATGATAGAAAGAGCTATTACCTTTGAAGCGTGAAAGCTGGCCTTGAGTAGTCGTATCTTGGGCATAACAAATGTTCACTTGATTTCCTACTAAAGGAAAAGGCTACCTCATTGGATGTATAAAGCTACTACCCCCAGCCAAGAGAGTTAAGGAAAGTAGTTAGTGAATAAGGTTAGACTAGCAGAGCCGTTCACGAGTTAAGTAAGCGGCACTATAGGAAGGGATACACACAGACACGTGAGAAATCGAAGTATAAGGTAAGACCTATTTTCAATTAAAATCTTTAGGCACTTAACGTTGTGTTTCCTTGGGCAGCAGAGGGAATCCCAACTATTTTGAGGTCGGAGATCATACACTCATCATTTCTCTTGGGTAGTGTTTTCCTTTTTTTGACGACAAGCAAAAGCTCAAGTGTTGGGGTATATGATAAGTGCATAATTATACATAAATTTCTCTTATATTCACATGCACGTGTACCATTTCCTAGCATCAATTCTTTATTTTTGTGCTACTTTGGGTATTTCTATGTTATTGGACAGATAAATAGGTACCCGGGAGCAAAAGGAACAAGAATCGGACATTTCAAAACAAAGAGGGCAAAATAGAGCACATGTAGAGAAGAGCACGACCTTGCTCTCACTTAACATGGGCATGCTGATGAAGCACGGGTGATAAGCGTTCAATTGAGCATATTTACATACCATATATATACTTATTTTCATGTCAAATGCAATGATTTGTAGCAGGTGCCAAAATTCTTCATATTTTGTAAACAGGGCATAAATAGGCCACCCCGATGAAAAGGAAGCATTTATCAACAAAATGAAGACCAATCGAGGACATTTTGAAGTAAATAGGGGGTGAACGGCCTTGTGAACGGCCATTCACACCTGGGCACAACGGCATGCACAAAAAGAGTGTGAACGGCCTTGTGAATGGCCGTTCATCTGCCCGATTCGAGCAAGGCACGTGAGTGAAGCGGGTGATGAACCACCGGTCCTCTACGGGTTGAACAAGGCGAGGAGGTGAGCGGGGGTGATGAGCGGCCCGTTGACTACCCGGTTGAAGCGAGAATTTGTGGTGAACCGGCCCGATGAAACAGAGCGTTCACGAGGCCGTTCATCGTAACTTTGCGATTTCATGGAGCCCAATCAAGGGTAATGTTGTAATTTTTAGGTGGAGCCCTAATTCATGGGTATAAATAGTTAAGTATGAGAGTTTAGAGGCAGTTTTGGCTTGGGAGAGAGAGAGGAGAGATTAGGGCTTGGGGGTCATCTCCCCAAATCTTGATAGTAGAGAACCCTTGGAGTTGCAAGCATTGGAGGTAATGGTGTTCTCCATTAATCTTTTCATCGTTTTGTAAAGCTTTCCTATTTTGGTTTTGAGTTCCCCATTTATGGGGAACTAATCTAATGTTACTTGGGTATGTTGAACTTTTGGATTGAGCATTAATAGCATTGAATGTTTATGATGATTTGTTGGTACCTTCTTGAATGTCTAATGAATGTTATGTATTGATTGTAATTTCATCACTAGAAATTACTTGTGGTACTTGATACAAAGGGGTAGAGCTAAGCGCCTCCTTGTATTAGGAACTTGCTTCATTAGAGAGTTTCATGAGTATACCGAGGAATCGGGTACTCTAGAAGGGCTGAGCGACTCTTTCATACGAATTCACCCCCATGATTCTTCCAATATATATAAAATTCCTTGAGCCTCATATCAAGTCCTAGGAGACTAGTCATCCAACCGCCTTGGAAGAGGGGTTGGGTGTAATTTAGGAATGACCCCTTGAGCTTCATATCAAGTCCTAGGAGACTAGTTATCCAATCACCTTGGAAGAGGGATTGGATATAATTTTGGGACTATTGGCACAAGAAATACCAACGTTGACTCATAAACATCTTTGCTTATCTTTAGAATTGAAATCCAAAAGGGAAACATACCCAAGTATCCTCTCTTGCCATTGATTTACCCCAATCAATTCTCAAGTTTCAGTTCTTACTTTCAATCCCTTTTTAGTTCTTTACTTTTGAAAACCAAAACGCCCCAAATTACCATTTAGACTAGGTTAGTAAAACTTGGTTTACACTTAGCAATCTCTATTCCCTGTGGTTTGACATCCGACTTCCATAGTCCACTTTATTACTTGATCACGACCCGTAAACTTGCGGAACACATCCCATCAAGTTTTTGGCGCCGTTGCCGGGGAATAGGATTGCTAGTTAGACTAGGATTTAATAGATAGATGTCTTCTCCGTCTTTAATCTCCGCCGAAACCCTAGTCGTTAGAGGAAGAATCGTCAAAAGTCCCTTGATAAGTTGCATCTGACAGCCTTTTATAGACTTCAATTTTATGAAACACGGGCGTGTTGGGGATGTGTTGAGGGTGTGTTTATCTCTTTAATCTTCTAGCGTTGTTTCAACGCATTTTCCTAATAATCCCGAGGATCAACACGGCCTTAACCACAGGCGAGACAGGCCCGTGTTGCGAAAAATGAAGCGTGTTAAATGCAGAAACCTAAATTACGGAGACAACACAACTTGAATACAACCCGTGTTCTTTTTATGGAGTATGCTTTCTAAACTTTTTTGCTTGGATTGGCTCGATTTTCATTTTCTTTTTATCGGGGCCCTCTTTACCTATCCAATGGCAAGCAAAATACCCATCATAAGTACCAAAAATATAGAAATTCATATGTAAAGACAAGCAAAGTGCATGTAAATATGATATAAAAATATGTATAATTATGCACTTATCAGATACCGCCGCACTTACACTTTTGGTTGTCCTTAAGCAAGGAGAATACAAAATATGGTAAGTAGATAGGTGTATAATTTATGACCGCAAAAAGTAGTTGGGAGTCCCTACGGTGTGCAGGAAGACAAAGTGTTAAGTGGCATAAGGCTTTTTAACAAAGATAAGTTTCACAACAACATCAATCTCCCGTGTGTGTGTGTGTGAGACCCCTCTTATAGAGACCTCTTACTAACTCAAATTTGGCAGACCTTTTGGACCTTGAAGTCACTAATTAGACTCTTTTGACTCTTTTTATCTTGGTAGTAGCTCTGCATGCATCCAGGTGAGGTGCTTGATTTCCCCGATGGAGGTCATCAAGTGAACATTGTTGATGCTCAAGATCCGACTACTCGAGAGTGACTTCCACGCTTCAAAGATAATGGCTCTTTTTGAAATCTTTTCTATTTTTTGGGTAGGGCATCCCTAATAGATCCAACTTTGCCTACCTATTTGCTTTCACTCTTCCGATAGGGCATCCATATTCGATCCGACTTTTCAAATTTTCTTTTTTTAATCAAAAGGATCTAATGGTCAAACTAAATATAATTCAAACCTAAGAAAAGAAGTGAAACCACAGCTACGGTTTGTACTCAAAGAATTGTGAGACGCCATGTACATCTAAAACTACGTTATGTGTGGTTTCAAAAAAATAATACTTAACACTAATATCCACCTAGACTCAAAGAGGACTCCCAAATATTATTCATCATAAATCATCATAAGTCAACCCTCATCATAAGCAATGTAGTCAATAATAGATCCCTCCCCCACACTTGAATCAAACATTGTGCCCTATGTATGCTATACGCAATGAAATAGATATGGTATGAAAAAAAAAAAAAAAAAAAAAAAAAAAAAAATACAGAGAACGTTCTTAGCATTTTACTGAATGTGTGTGCTGATGTAGTTGCTTTTTGTTGTGTGTGTCCCTATCCATATTACAAAGTTTAATAAATCCAATTTTTTCTTAGAACTATCAATAACACACAGGTAAAATAGATAATCCACTAACATAACCAAATCTGTACATGTGAAAATAGAAAAAAAAGAATAAAGAAAAAGTACAAAAAAGGTAAAGGAAAAAAGATAAGCTCCTTTTGGGTCCTCCTGGTCATATCCTTCATCCTCAAAGTCGTCATTCACCCCCACTTATCTTGGTGCTTACGTTGTATATGGTGGGGGAAGGGGTATATGGATGCCAAAGTGGTCGGTGAGTTGGACGACGACCGTCGATAACATAGCCTACGGAAATTTTGTAGGGTTAACGGTGGTACGTGCTAGCCCTTAGCGACTCACGAGGTCAGAGTGGCTCATTAGGGGACTCGACTTTGTAGATGATGTTATTACGCATTGTATGTGTGGTTTTTGTATTATCCCCATGCACAGCATAGTATCTATGGACGATCGGGAGAGAGCCTCCAACCATCTTCTTCATCCTTGTCGTCAAAGACCACGAGAGCAAACCCATCCCTTTGGCTAGTCGAGAGAAGTATGGACCCGTGAAAATGGTCTTGATCCTAGCATCACGCTTCCCGAACATTGCAAAGAAGTGGGTGATAGCATGACTAAGGTGGGCGGGAACTTCGTCACGCCATGCTCAACAGGAGTAGAAAATCCACAGGAGCTCATCACTCCGATGTTGTCTCCGCGGACTCTGTATAGAATGATTCAAGGCAGTGTGTGTGTATGTACCTAAAGGCATGGAGAGCAGTGATGACTCCTTCGATTAGCTCGAACCGTGTCGTAGTATGGGTTAGTGCTAGGCGGTGCCAAAAAGTCTCATGGGACTAAGCCCAACAATGGGGTGGATATCAAGCTCGTAGTAGTATTCCGCGGTCCGGGTGTACTCCTTATTGTAGAGGCCGAGGTGGATACTGAACTATGTGTAGCTCATCTAATACATGGTGCCACCGACGTGGAACTAGATCTGGTCTACTCGGTGTGCAAAGATAGCCCCTTGGTTATGTGCAGGGTCGACAGGACCTCCAGTGTGTGCTCGCGGTAGTCCATCTCTTCAATAGTCAGTAGTCGTCCCCATGCTCCTATTGCCAGGTATCGTCAAACCTCCTTAGAAAGATCCACGCCCTCCAGTATGCTCCAGTCAATAGTGCGGGTCTCATTTTGAACCAGCTTCGCGTGGTCGAGGCGTTAAATGCAGATTGTATTACTGTGATGCGAAGGTGGACTCTGTATTAGCGGGAGACTTTCTCCTCTTTGCGCTTTGGTGGCTTCTTGGCTAGTCTCTTCCACTTGTTCATAAATTGATTGTTGGTGTATGCAGGGATGAAGGTTGTGAAGCATAAGGTAAACAAGGGCGTGTTGATGGAAACCTTGGAGATGGCGGAACATAGGCGTGCTTTGCGAGGAAATGGTAGAAAGAAGTCAAGTTGAAGAAACCCTAATTTTGTAGTTCGTCAGGCCGAACACGGATTGAAGATGGGCGTGCTTAGCTAGTGTTGAGGGAAAGACAACCGTGATGATGCCATGTTGAGCTCGTGTTTATCTATACATTTCACGAAATTGCTCTCAGAGAATGAATAGGCCCATGTTTTGAGCTCTTAGACTGTGTTCTTAGGAACACACCCTGATCCGATCGTGTTGATGCCCTGTTCTCTTCAGCCTATGTATTTACACAACAGGAACACGGCCTTATCTTGCCCGTATTTTTCTTTGTTAATATCCTGATTCTAATTTTTGCCCGGTTTTTACTTATACCTATGTGTTGTGTATTCCTAAGATGAAAAAATTGGTGAATAAGGTTTGGGAAAACACTTTAGACACCAGGAAATATCCACCAAGTATTTAATTTACCACTAATGTATACCTAAACTCTATGATACTAAAACAAGATGAAACCACTAATTAAATAGAAAACTAACATAGAAAGCTTGGGTTGCCTCCTAAGAAGCACTTGTTTAACGTCACTAGCTTGACGTATCTCTTATACACAATGAGGATTATATAAATGAAGCCTCTCAGCATCCCCGTCGGGAGGGACACTGCCCAACACGTACGGTTTTAATCAAAGCCGAGTTACCGTGAAGCTACCCTTAGGTGCGTGACTTCAACTACTCCATGGGAAGAAACTTCTGTCACCGTAAAAGGTTTTGACCACTTTGATTTGAGTTTCCCTAGGAACAGTTGAAGACTTGAGTTGAAAAGTAACACTTGATCACCAACCTGGAACTGTCGGCCTTGCTTGACTGCTTGTACACCCTTATATTGTAATATGCGTTATGACTTCATTTGTCCAATTCGTTTAGTTGCACTACAAGAAAAGTGCTTTTTAGGGACCATGTTTTAAGGACCGGATGCGAAACTGGTCCTTAAAAATACATTAATTGGGACCAGATTTTTGACGATCCCAAAATTTTAATTTTTTTATAAAATATTAGGGACAAGATTTTATGTTGGTCAATCTAACTACAAAAATTCCGGTCGTTAACTCCTTAAATCATGTAATCTCTCAGGGATTAAAATAAATAAATAAAAGGGTTAAAGCCATTTTTGGTCCCTAAAAACATGATCAATGTTCATTTTTATCCCAAAAATTTAAAATTTGTTTAATACAGTCCACATTAGCATATATTACCACTTTTCACTCCACATCAGCAAAATAATGACCTAAACATAATAATAAAAAGATTATATGTATTTTATTGGTATTCCACATAACCACCACGACAGCAATAAGGACCAAAAATACGAAAATACGGAATATATAGGGACACAAAATGTCAAAATATGCAATACATAGGGACCATATTGAACAAATTTTGAATTTTGGGATGAAAATGAAAGTTAATTACGTTTTGAGGGACCAAAAATGGCTTTTACCCGTAAATAAAAAACAAAACCCTTCTCCCCTAACCCGTAGCGGGAGATACTAAAAATTAGGAGTTCGCTAGGGATATTTTCTCTAAAATTTTGGGCGCCTTACGTTTTCTTCTTCTCGAGAAAACTCACAGTCCAGATGCATTCATGAATCATATCAGGTTTTGGCTTTTGATCCAGGTAGGGGTTTTTTGTTTTTTCTTTGATATGTTTCTTTTTTATCTATTTCATTGATTTGTTTGTTTGTTGATTAGAACCCCTAGATCTTGTTTGAATGTTTTATATATTTTTTCCTAAAACTTTAGTTGTTTGGATCTTGTTTTGATATTTTCTTGAAATCGGGTTTTCTCTTTTAGTGAATTCGTGGGTTGATCTTTTGCTTAAGCACCCCCTTAGCTCCAGGCTCCTGTGCCTTTCTGCCTTGGTCTACGGATAGGGAGGATGGGAAGAAGAACAAAAGCAGAGCTTCTCTACATCTACGCAAGTTATCTCTTTGTATCATTTTTTTCTTTCTTTTTTGTGTTTTTGGGAGTTATTGTTATTAGATAGATGGTTTGGCTATGAGGAGAGTATTTGATGGAAACTAGTAATTTTGGTTCTTTGAGTTTAAACTAATCAAGGAGTTGTTTGAGTTTCATGTATAATGGAAGATGAAGGTGAAAAGTTTTAGTTTTGATCTGCTTGCATAATGGAAGAGTACACATTAAGGAGTTTTTTGAGTTTTAGCATATCAAGGATTGGATTAGATCTGAAGCTCAATAGTTGAAGAGGAGATTGTAGGTTTTTATATGTTTGCAATGTTTTTTTTAATACTAGTTTTTTGTTTGTTTTTGTGTTTATTTTCGGCAGTGTTATGAAAATGGAATTTTTGCTGATCTTTTGAGTTTCCTTTGCTCAAGTGTGGTTTTTAAGCTGATGCATTGTTGTGTTTTTTATGTTTTATCAATGGTATTGTTTTACATGTTTGTTTGTCTAGTTTAAAATTATGATTTTTATTTGTATAAAAGGCTAAGAAGAAGGATTTCTATATCTTTTGAGTGTGAACTGATTGATAAGTTATTAAAATCTGATTTATAATGGAAGACTAAAGAGAACATTTTTTGGCTCTGTTCTGTCTGTTAACTTGTTACATTTAATTAACTATCATTTTTTAATGTAATTCATAATGGGATTGTTGAATAATCCGACCAAATACAACAAGAAAGTTGTTCATTCCAGCTCTTCGCTCCCTGCATCTGGCTAAAAGGCCTGGCAATATGCCCTTTACTTGATACAGTACCTTTACAATGCTTGATTTGATGGCCCCAAGGCTGAATGCATAAATTTGAAACTCATCTTTTACCCTTCAATCAAACATGAAATGAATATTTTTCTTGTTCAGGATAAGCAAAGTATGAAGTTAATTTGAGAACTCTATTCTTTTACATCCCATGTATTTATTTATTGTTTGAGCAACTCATCTTTTACCCTTCAATCAAAAACAAACTCATCTTTTACCCTTCAATCAATCTGCTATTTGTTGCTCTTGATTTTTTGATTTTTGATAAACAACCACATATAATAGACAAAGGTATCTCTTATGCTTGTGTTATGCTACAAAATGAAAGCATATCCATTGACATATAATCGTAGCCTTGTGATGTTTGTGTTTTTCTTCTTCTTTTGTTTGTTGTTTTTATTTTTGGTTTTTGTTATCCTTGATTTGAGCTAGTGAACAATGATTGGAGATGGATATAGTCCAATCAAATTAAAGTGAGTGGCAGTTCTCTCTCTCCCTTCCCCCCCTCTCCCTCTCTCTCTCTCTCTCTCTCTCTCTCTATATATATATATATATATATATATATATATATATATATATATATATATATGTATATGTGTATATCTTAGTATAAGATAAATATAGGTTCCCATACTAGACCATATGAGCCATACCATCAGAACCATAGCAGCTTACATCCTTTTTTATTTATGCAGATATTGACTACCATCAGAACCACAAGCGACTTGAGGACAAGTGAGAATTTCAAAGAAGATTAATCAGCTTTTCCTTGAGGTGAGTGCATTAGCAATTATGATTATAAATAAATTTAATTAGCTCCATCAACATACTGCTCTACTCATCTTGCATTGAATCAATAAAAAGATTTCATGATGCATGACCATTTGCTCATACTGACAAGATATTCTCTGTTTCCTTCTATTATACTTAAGTTCAGAATATTATGATACTACAAAAACACTTATCTTATGTGCTTGCAGAAACTGATTGTTCAATGAAATGTCTTCCTTGAATTGAGTGCATTAATATGAACTTATTTTATGTTACATTGAATTCATATATTGTTCTTGCATTGCTTTATTGAATATAAAATAACTCATTTGATTATTAGGATCACATATGAATTTATATATGAACTTTTGTGAGTCTAAGATTGGAGCAACAAAGGCCCTACTTGTGGTGTTGATAAACTCAATTAGAGGAAGTCGCTATGTTCGACTTGATTTCTATATTGATATTATGGGTTAAAAGCCATTTTGGTCCACAACGGGGATGTTCATTTTCATCCCAAAAATTTAAAATTTGTTCAATACGGTTCATGTATAGAAGCATATCACGCCACTTATCACCACATGTGATAAAATAACGACCTAAACATAATAATAAAAGATTATATGCATTTAAATTTGGTATTCCACATAATCATCGTCGTGATAAGGACCAAAGATGCCAAAATCACGGAATATATATAGGGACCCAAAATGTCCAAATTTGCAATACATAGGGACCATATTGAACAAATTTGAATTTTGGGATGGAAATGAAACACACTAGTCCCGTTTTGAGGGGACCAAACATGAATTTCTGAGGAAATTAAGCTAGGTTGACTTGATTTCCATATTAATATTAATATAAAGGAGACGTAGAGATGAAAAGTTGAACATGGTCTCTATTATGGTAACTCAATAAATAACTAATAAGCAATTAAGGTTATAACTAATAAACACTAAGTTGGCAAACAAACATACATACTAGGATCCAATTTGTGATTGTTAAACCCTAGGTCAAGAAGAATCAATATATACAAATATTTCTTCTAGAACATACAAAAGATTTCTCCTCTTTTCATGGTAACCACACTAAGAAAACTTTTGTACTTGTTCTTCCAAGTTTAAAAAATGAAAAATAAATGGAAAAATATTTGAATAAATTTGTATGACCAATTGAACAAAAATTACTATTTTAGTGCATGAGTTGAGTCAACTTGGAATCTAGGAGCATGTTAAACTTGGTCAAAGATTATTCAATATCTTCAACAATGCATTCATTGGAATAATCTTGAAATTTTTATAGTAAAAAACCATTGGAGAGAGAGATGGGTTTTTAAAGTGACTTAGTAAACTGGGATTACTACACTTCAATATAAGCTAGCATTTGTCTTCAACACTCTCTCTATCTCTGTGATGTTTCTGCAAACAGATGTTTGCATTATTATACATATTCAAGATTCTTGCCCAGCCTATAATTTATTCCAGATTTGTAATAAAGAAATTTTAGCCAAAAAGGTATGAAAGAGGACTTCTAGTTCTTCCTAATAGAGTCTAGTTGCAACTCATCCAATATATATATATATATATATATATATATATATATATATATATATATATATATATATATATATATATATATATATATATTGTTGATGCTGAAAACCGGCTTTCCCTTGGGATTAGATCCGATCCAGATCAATGGTTGAAATTTGTATTTGACTTGGTGCAAACTCTTTCAGTTGATGAACGGTTGGGTAATTTCACTCTTCCGGATGATGGGAAGAAAAACTACACGGGAGAAGAAAACCGACTGAAGTGGGCCTTTCTCCCGGATTCAACTCTGATGGTCAAATTAGTGGAGTGAAGTAGAAAGCAAGGGAGGGGGTTTCTTGGTTCAATTATTTCTTACCTCTCGATTTCTTCATCGCCCTTCCTTATATAAGATTATTGCGGGGGTGGGAAATATCTTACCCACTGGTTGGGCAAGTGGGAGAATTCTCAGTTCAAGTGGAACAATTATTTTTCAACTGGTGTCCTTTCCGGCATTTAAGAGGAGTTATGGCTTTTAGTCTTCTAAACAAGATCTTTTGCTTGGAATAAATATCTAATATGTACTTTTATTCATTTCTCATTAATGCTCCAGGCCTGCATTTACCTTTCTGACCAGGGAGCATGATTTTGGTCGGTTTTTGGGGTCAGCATATATGGAGGGTTGGGATGATGACATGTGTCAGGTCCAGATTTAGCCGGGTGGACGTTAGGGATCATGCCAAGTGGCGGTTTTGCTCTTATGTAGGATTTGTGACACGTGTTGTGCCGGATATGGATATATCATTAGTCCCACCCAAAGTATGCTTGTGTTTGAGTCCAAGTGATAAATAAAAGGTATTTGTTTTCTAGGTAGGCTCAAAGACAAGCATTTGGTGCTTGTCCACGAATTTTCCTTATGCTAATGTCAGCGCCTATTGGCCTAGTCTCACAATTTTTGGCGCTTAGTTACGGGAAGGGAATTTGGTCATGGTGGTGTTGTGATACTTTGGATAAACACATGTTAATCTTAAATTTGGAGGTGCGTGTGGTCATGTCATTGTATTAAATCGAGGCCGAGTTTTCAAGTTTTATTTACTGTAGTAATCTTAATCTTGTCTATATATATTGTTGTTTTAGAAGTGAGGGATGATTTATTGGCCTCTCTTTCTAGTTTTGTTTTTAAGGATGGCTCTTCCTCCTCGTTTGTCTTTTCTTAAGGTATATTTTCCTATATAGTGTTTCCGTTAGATTTTTGAGGATTCCTATCACCTTTTTATGAACATTTTAGGGCGCCATTTCGGATCAAGGGTGGTAAATCTTATAGGTCCGAATGGTTGCATTTTGGAATGTTTGGCTTAACATGGATTGAGGCGTAGATAAAGCGCGTTTGCCAAAGGATGGTGGAACTTTCATACCGTAACCATTCCTTGAGCAGCGGGGACTTTTTGATTTTTACCTATCTTGGGGGCGTAAATTTTGAAGTAGAAATTTTTGGGATGGACTTCTGTCGGAAGGAAGTGGACCTTGATGTTCGTCCTCGCGGTTGGGCAGAAGCTCCTGGTAATAGTGAAGATAGCGCGGATAGTGGGGGTCATAGTGTTACCCCTGAGTCTTCTGTGGGCTCGGTTTAGGTACAGGTTGGTATGAACTTTTTGTTCATACCTAAGGTCCTTTGTTTTGCCCTCCTCTATTTGTTTTCTTTTAGTTTGTATTATGGCTTGTATTTAATAAATTCTGAAATAAGAGCAGAGGTTGGACGTAATTATTTTGCATAAGTATGTGCGTTTCGTTAAATTAATGTACTTTAAATGTCTTTCTTGAGAAAGGGTAGTCATCGCTTTTATTCAAGGAGTCACGAGTAGTTTTTCAAGGAATTTAGGGTTTTTCTGAGACATCAGTTTCATGAATATTTTTCTAGGGAAGGGGGTCGCTTTTATTCTGGATGTCATGAAGAGTTTCCAAGGAAGTGTAAGTAGCTCAAGGATATCGTGTTTATAAAAGGGGTTGGGGGAGGTTAGAATATTTGTACCTTTTGTTTGCGTTAAGAAATAGGATTTTATGGCTCATCCTTCTTTTTATAGGTCATTCGGTTTGAGGGGTCCTATTGACCTACTCAAAATTTCATCGGGATTTCATGGAGTTCTGAGTGACGTGGTGGCTGGAAATGTGATTTTAGAGGGTCTTAGTGGACATGTTTGGACCGTTGCCTTGGTTAGGCACAGTTAGCGAAATATATGGTTTGAAAATGGTGTCATTGGATTTTTTGGTTTGACCATCATTTGGAGGTGGGGGACCTCCTAATCTTTGAGTATACTGGAGGCTTTCATTTATCGAGTGACTATCTTTGGAAGGAACAAATGTCTGAAGGAGTGGGTCTTTTCTGCTCATCCACTTCACCCGGCAATTGCTTTTAGTGATGACGGTAGTGAGGGAGAAGAAGATGAGTCGGATGAGTCTTTAGACTAGGATAAGTTTTACGTTTTTCTTATGTGTTTGATATTTTGTTAGTGGTCGCTTGGTGACCCTTTACATTACATTTAGCATTACATAACTAGTCTTAATGTTTTTATTTCAAATCACTCTTTGTTTTTTATTTTATTTTATTTGTAAGTCTTGTCTTGAACACTATTTCATATTTATATTAAGGGATGATGCACGTCTTTGGTCAAGGTGATGATGGGGGCGCGATAACCTATTTTTTATTGTCTCGGATATTTGGTGAGCCGCCACCTGGGAAAGAAATCTAAGGTTGTTAGGTATGAAATAATCCACTTTTTGCTTCAAGCGGTTTGATTTGGAGTGACGCGTTTGGTTTGGCCGATTCGATTTAAAGGCGCAAGGTTGCTTTAACGGTCCGATTTGGGGGATGATCATTTAATCCGATGGTTGGACGCCTTATCTTTTGGTTTTTTGAACAAGATTGAGGGTTTATTCCATTTTGATTTCACGCAATTGTTTTTCTCTAGCGCTTTCAGCACTTTGTCTTCTTCTTCTCCGGCGATCCCCAGGTTGGCGCGTTCTTGACCAGTTGAAGCTTTTTATTAATGTAATGGAGATTAATCCTGTAGATTTTAGGCCTTCCGTTTCTTCTGGTTCTTCTTCTGATCCTTCTACGTCATCATCATCTCCATCTCCTTCTAATTCCACTTCGCCCTTCATGTTACTGTCCAAAATGGACCTAGGGTTCCGCATGTTCTGGGTTTGAGGGTTCATCCGACTTCTTCTAGAATAGAGGGTGGGGGGTCTGATGCTTTTTTAAGTATCCTTAACCAGGATTAAATATGCTATTTAGTAGATCGCTACCAAATCGATTTATCTCTTTTTTCGGTTAGGGAACCTTGTTCTGGGGAGTGAGCTAATTCGCCTAGGAGGGTGAAAGAGCTATCTATCAGGACGCTTTGTTAGGAGGTC
Organism: Dioscorea zingiberensis; assembly: GCA_026586065.1. Lineage (NCBI taxonomy): Eukaryota > Viridiplantae > Streptophyta > Magnoliopsida > Dioscoreales > Dioscoreaceae > Dioscorea > Dioscorea zingiberensis. Next base: position 22,821,007 of record CM048823.1, read on the forward strand.
GTAGGCTCCCATTTCCTAATAATATTTTAAGGAGATCCTAGATCATTTATCGGCATTTATGCGCTTCTCAGTTGACTCCGAATTCTTGGAGGCTGCTGAGTGGGTTTGTTATTGTTCTTAATTATTATGGTGTACAACCGACCTTGCATTGGTTTTAGTCTTTTGTTCAACTTATATTTTGAGCCGGATACCGACTGGTATTTCTTCTCGGCTCATTCTAAGAAAAAGTTCTTAGGTAAGGTACCTTTTTCCATTAAACGGTGGAAAAGTAAATTTTTCTTTCTAAAATGTAAATCACGGGTAGGGCGTCCGAACTAAATGGGAAGTTCCTCGGATGGACAATAGCTTGTGATGAGGGGATGGCCAGTGCAGAAGCCTAAGTTCCAAGACTTCAAAGGAGTTTCTCGGGTTTCCATGGATACATATTTGACGAGGGAAAACCTTCAGAAATGTTGCTTGTCCTTAGCTGCTGGTAGGGTTCACTTATACCTATGTTTATGAGTTTTTAAGGTATCGGTCGTAACGAGTCATCAATTTTCTTGTTTCGCAGATGAATTAATGGAAGATTTAGAACTTGCGGAGGTTATTCTTGCAGATCTTGAAGGTGTTGTCCAAGCTCCGCTTACACGAGGGAGGAAAAAGAAAGAGGGTGGATCCGGGAATGATAAAAAAGGGGAAAGTACTTCCAAGGAAGAGAGGAAAAAGAGAAAAAAGGAGGGGAGGAAGGATGAGCTTCCTTCTAAGGCCAAGAGAGCTAGAAGCGACTCTGGCACAGAGTCCCCTAAAAGGAAGAAGGAAAAAAGGAAGGGTGGTTGTGGAGATGAATCGAGGCACAGGGATGCATGAAAAATGGGTGGATTTACCCATGTCGGGGAAAGGTCCTTCCTGATCCCTTGGTTCCGCTCCCTTCTTTTCTGGGGCTCCTTCTTCTCCGGAGGATTTTGGGGCTTTAAGCCAAGTTTTGTAGAGCCAGGATGTGCGGCCTTAAGGGAGCTCAGATTGGAAGGGTTGTCTCCTTGTCCCTTGGAAGGTTCCGTTCCGTATTTGTTATGCCATGGTCGCATCGTTATTCACGATGCTCCCTGAGGAGGTAAAGCCATGGTCCTTAGATTATTTAGGAAGAGGACAATCTTGGGTTGATGATTCTACTTTAAAACAATTGGGGATTCTCTTTTTACAAGGGTGGTGGCGGGCGTAATTTCGAGGCAAATTGGACCAAATATCTACCACCAACCTATCGCCTTACAAAAGGTTGGAGATATTCGGGAGGGTTTAACTACCCTCGAAAGGGGTCTTCTTGAGATGAGTTCCTTTTCTGGATGCGTGCCCGCCGTGGTGCTGGAATTGTTGGGAGCAGCGGTCGAGGAAAATAAAGTTAGACGGTTGGAGGGTGTGAGGAGAGGAAGTTGCTACTCAACTCCTCCTCTTACGCCACTGCAGTAAGAACAAAGTTTTTATTAAGCTTTCTATTACTTCATGTTTATTGACTCGTTATTGATTTTCGATCGTCCCAGGCTGTTTATTGGGCGGATTATGGCAGTCACCTAATTCGGGAAGATGATGCGGAAGTCGCCCGTCTAAAGGCGAAAGTCTCTTCTTTGGAGACCTTATTTGATCAACTTAAGCAGGAGAAGGAGTGGGTCGCCGAAGCATTTAATTTGGTGACTCGAGAAAAGAATAAGCTCTTGGAGAAGCTAGCTTCGACGGAAAAGGAGAAAAATGATCTTCAGAATTCTCTCCAAGTTGCAGAAGCGAATGAAAATAATCTTCAAGGCGAGATGGTTGGTTTGAAAAAGGAGGTCAAGTCTCTTAAAGAGGAGAAAAGTAAAGTTTTTGAGGATCTGACATCCAAAACAAATTCTCTCGCCCTTGTTCAGGGTGAGCTTGAGAGTGTTAAGGAGCAAAAGGATGGCCTTGTGGAGGACTTGACGTCAGAGGAAAAGGCTCTAGAATCTGCTCGGCAGGATAGTAAGGATTTTGAGAACCAAGTGGCTAAGCTTCAGTCGGAAATATTACGACTTAGAGAAGAGAGAAAAGACGCGGCGCCTAAAATTTATGGGATTATTCAGATTTGTACTTACGTCCATGATTACGCTATGGGCGTTTCTATCTGTGGGGCTTCTTTTCGCATTGAAGTTTTATGTAGGGAGGAGGTACGTCTCTGGGTGTAGGTGGAGAGGCAAATCAATTATGGGGGCTCCTAGTTTGTCATAGGATATATTTTATACTAGTTTAGTTTGTATGCGGTCTTTTGTTTATGTCATTCTATGGTCTTCACATGTTTATTGTTTTGTAATTTAATTTGAAAGATGTTGGAATGAGAAGTTCGAACCTTCATTTTGGGGATGATTTAATTTCTGATTTTTTCGGTCATAATGACCTTACGAAGATCCCCCTTGGAATGCTCGTGTTGTTGTAGTGTTTGATTCGGCCTTCAATTTTTGTTGAGGCTTTTCTTCTTGTAGTCATGTGACATAGCCTTTCAATCGAGGTTTTTGCCTCGGCCCAACGGTGGGACTTTCTTAGTTGAGGATATTTGCCTCAGATTTTACTGGAGAAGTTTAGATCTAGATTTTTGCCTTGGATCGAGATTTTTGCCTCTGATCTGATTGGAGAAGTTTAGATCGAGATTTTTCCCTTGGATTGAGATTTTTGCCTCAAATCTTTTAAGCGACCCACAACTTACTTTGTATAACCACAAAATGCCCTTTTTATATGTAGTAGCGTCGTAGATGTTCAGCATGATAGGGCAGCTAGAGGAGTTTTCCTTCTACATTGGTGAGCCAGTAGGTTCCTGTCCGGACTATTTTCTTTACAATATACGGACCTTCCCAGTTTGGAGTAAGCTTTCCTGTTCGGCTTTTGTTGCCTTGGAACTCATTTTCTCTTAGGACTAAGTCTCCGATCTGGAAGTGAATTTCTTTAACTTGGGAATCTTAGAATCTTTTCACTCTGCACGAGTATACTGTAATGGTACGTTGCTTGCGGCTTCTCGTTTTTCTTCAAGGAGGTGAGGTCGAGCTCGATCTGAGTCTTTCTTCATTGGTTTGAGATTGAAAGTTTGTGTTAAAGTAGAGTTGGCATTCCTATTTGGCATTTGGGATAGCGAACCCTTGATAAAGTATGTTAGGGAAAAGGGGGTTTCTCCCATCGGGGTTTGGCTAGTGGTTCAATATGCCCATAAGGCTCTTGGAATTTCCTCTACCCAACTGGTGCTATCTCTGAGGACTCGAGATTTAAGTGATTGAAGTAAGGTCCGATTCATTACCTCTACCTGACCGTTTGTTTGGGGGTGGGTTACTAAGGTGAGTCGAGATTCAAATGCTAGCTCGGAGCAGAAACTTTTGAAGGCCCGATTGTCAAACTGTCGTCCGTTATTGGTTATGAAAGCCACTAGGATTCCAAATCGACAGATGAATGTTCTCCACAGAAATCCTTCACAGGCTTTTTCTATTATTGTTGCCATGGATCCTACCTCTACCCATTTAGTGAAGTAATCGATCGCGACGATTAGGAATTTCATTTGTCGAGTCGATTTGGGGAACGGACCCAAGAGATCTACCCCCCATAAGGCAAAAGGCCTAGGACTGATAACCGAGGTAAGGGGCGTTGGTGGTCGTCGTTGAATTTTGGCGTGGCGTTGACACGCATCGCATTTCCGAACGAACTCCATTGCTTCTCGGCGCAGTGTTGGCGGATGAGTATCTTTGCCTAAGAACTTTGTGGCTCGGGGCTTTTGCCTCCTAAGTGATCTCCACCAATGCTTTCATGGATTTCTTGGAGAGCGTATTTGGCCTCTCTGTTGGTCGCGAAGCATCGCAGGAAGGGTTGTGTGTACGACCGTTTGTATAGACGACTATTTATTATCCCGTACCGAGTTGATTTGTTTGTTATCCGTCGGGCCTCTTTTCTGTTGGTTGGGAGAAATTCGTTTTGTAGGTAGTTTTTGATCGGATAGATCTAGGACACTTCTTCTTCGATGTCTTGTATTTGCTCTTTTGGTTGATTCTCTATTGTCTTTCTGTTGAGGTAATGAAGGTTGAAGGACTAGCCTGTTTCTTCATTTTGTGAGGTGACTTTTCTGGAAAAGAGATCAGCTTCTTCATTTTGTGCCCTTGGGATTTTGGGAGTGTGTGAAGCTCGGGATGATTTTTCGGATTATGTCTTTATATTTAATCATGTTTTCTTCTTTGGCCTTGAATTCCCCTGTAGTGTGTCCGACGACAAGTTGTGAGTCGGAATAGTCGTGCAGGTTTTGAATTACGAGGCCTCAAGCCAATCGTAGGCCTGCGATGAGGGCTTCGTATTCTGCCTCATTGTTGGTTGCTTTGAACTGGAATTTCAGAACTATGGCAGTTTGCCATCCCGAGGGGGAGCGTAAGACTAACCCTGCTCCTGCTTTTTTTCTTTGTGGAGGATCCGTCCACGTACAAGGTCCATTGTGAGGATTCGGATTTATATTTTTCTAAGTTTTCTGTGAGTATTTGACCTTCGCTTTCTTGAGTAGTTAGTTCGATGATGAAATCGGCGAGAACTTGGGCTTTGATTGTGGTTCGTGGTTTGTAATTGATCTCGAATTCCCCCAGCTCTATAACCCACTTGGTCAATCTTCTGGATGTGTCTGGTCGATGGAGAACTTGTTTCAGAGGTTGGTTGGTTAGAAACGATGATCTTGTAGGCTTGAAAATAAGGTCTTAGTCTTCGAAATGAGGTGATGAGGGCGAAGGCCAATTTCTCAAGGGAAGATACCTTGTTTTGGAGTAATTTAGGACTTTGCTTGTGTAGTAGATAGGTTTACGAATCCCTTATTCCTCTTGTAAAAGAACCTTGGCTTGGCCTTTCGGATGGTAGTGGATAGGTATATATAGAGTTCTTCTCCATTATGGGGTTTGGCCAATATCAATGGAGAGTAGAGATAAACTTTCAATTGTCAGGGGCTTTTTGCACTCGCATTCCATTCCATGTTTTTAAACTTTCCGTAGCCCTTGAAAGAGGGGAAGATTTTTCTCTCCAGCTTTTGAGATAAAGCGTCGGAGGGCTGCCAGGCGTCCATTAAGTCTCTGAATTTCTTTAAGGGTTTTTGGTTACCCCATTTCAATGATGGCCTTGATTTTTTCTAGCTTTGCTTCTATTCTCCTTTTGAATTGACATGAAACCTAAAAATTTTCCCAAACGGACACCAAAGGCGCACTTACTTGGGTTGAGACGCATCTCATATGCCCGGAGGGATTCAAAAGCTTCTTTGAGGTTCGTTAGGTGGTCTTAGGTTTTTTTAGCTTTTCACCAGGATATCATCCAAATAAGCTTCTACATTTCTCCCTATTTGTTTTTGAAAGACTTTATTTACTAGTCTTTGGAAGGTTGCTCCAGCGTTCTTCAGTCCAAACAGGATTACCTTATAGCAATGAGTTCCCTTATTGGTGATGAATGAAGTTTTTTCCTCGTCAATTTCAGCCATCTAGACCTGATTGTAGGCTGAGAATGCATCAAGGAAGCTTTGCATCTCATGTCATGCTGTGGAATCTACCAAGTCGTCGATTGAGGGCAAAGGAAAAGTGTCCTTGGGACAGGCTTTATTTAAATCCGTAAAGTCAATATACATCCTTCATTTGACAGAGGGTTTCTTGACCAAGACTACATTGGCTAGCCATTCGAATAACTCTACCTCTCCGGATAAACCACTCGGCCTTAATTAGTTGCAACCTTTAGATTCATTTGCCTTTTGTCTTTGCAGGGAAGAACCTTCTTCGTTTTTGTTTCACTAGTTTGAAGGAAGGGTTCACATTGAGGTGATGTTCAATGGTAGTTCGATCGACCCCTAGCATGTCATTTGAAGACCAGGCAAAAAAGTCAGAATTTTTCTATAGAAGAGTCATAATCTCTATCTGTCTTTCAGTAGACAGTTCTGCTCCAATTTGGACTGTTTGATCTGGTTTGGATTTGTCCAAGGGGAGCGTGATCAATTTTTCAACCAGAGTTGGTCGATGGTCTTCACTGTTACTTTGTTCTTGACTTCGCTACTTGATGCCATTTGTCTCACAGGGCCTTCCCTTTGTCTTGATCTTTACCTTTGAGTGAGGAGACATAACATTGCCGGGCTAGCGACTAATCTCCACATAATTCTCCACAGCCATTTTCAGTAGGAAATTTGAGCAGGAGGTGGCAGGTGGAGATTAAGACCCTTAAAGCGTTAAGGGTTGGCCTTCCAAGGATGACATTATAGCTGGACGCACAGCGTACGACCAGAAAATTTGCAGTGACTATGGATAGTTTGGGTGGGCATCCGACAGTAATTGGGAAGGTTATTATTCCCTCGGGCTGCACCACTCCTCCTGAAAATCACGACTGCATTGGATTTGGCCGGGAAGTAGGTTGCCAGCGTTGTACCTCATTCTTTCAAAAGCGCTCCAAAATAGGGCGTCCTATTGAACTCCCACCGGCCATTAGAGAACCCTCCTCATCTTGGAAATTGGAGAGGATAGCGGCAATGTAATTCTAAAACATCGTTAGGAGGGTGACGCGACCCTTCCGGTTTCTTGAGTGGTAGAAGAAGATGGGTAGTGGCGCGGTGAAGCGCCCGTCTTTGAGTCCGCCTTTCTTGGTCACTCCAAGCATTCGAGTGTAGCTCTTTTAGAAGGCCGGATGCGACTTTCTCCACAACATCCTGAAGTCCTACCGATGTAGCCGCACGCGATTTTCTTCCTGCCTCAATGCGCTTTTGGGTGATGACCCATTTTCCTTTGGGTCTTGGTAGAATCTTATTCAAGTTTACCTCTTCTAACAACATCTTACATGGCGTTAAATGAAGTGGGCGATTCTTCCTCGTGTTGTGACCACAAATTCGGTGAAAGTTGCAAAACCTTCTGCTATTTTTCCTGAGGTTCAGATTTTTTGCAGGCTCGGGCCATGTCAAAATCTTTTTGTCTTGAATCTGCATCAAGATGTGGCTTCGGGTCTGGTTAAGAGGGGTATGGTGCTCGTACCTTACAATTTTTCCCACCTTCGGGGCGTTTCTTGGTTGAAGGATGTGCTGTCTTCGACAAGGCGGTAGCTCTCGGCCTTTGTTGCGTTTCCCTTGCAACCTTTCCTGTCGGGCTTAGGCTCTTTAAAGAGTGGGAGGGAGCTTCTCTATTTGTGCTTCTTTAGTTTTCTTTCGAGCGTCTTTTCCCATCCCGCATGGATTTCATCGGAATTGATGTATTTCTGTGCATGGGTCAGGAGATCAGGCATGCTCTTTGGTAGTTCCAGCGTGAGCGAGAAACGGAACAGAGAATCGAGGAGCCCTTCTATTAGAATGGTGATAGTCATCTAGGGGGTAAGGTTGGCAAAGTTTGATGCCTCGTCTGTGAATCGATCAAGGTACAGCTTAAGGTTTTCTCCTTTACGCTGCTTGACTCGCATAAGAGTGGAAGGTGTCTTCTTTTGCTTGGAGTAACTAGCAAAATGAGTAAGTAAGAGGTCCGCCAGTATCTAGAAAGAGAGAATTGTACTAGTAGGAAGGTCGACGAACCAATCTTGAGCAGCTCCTTCTAATGTGGACGGAAAAGCCCTGCACATACGGGCGTCGGTTGTCCCTGAGAGGAGCATTGCCGACCAAAAATACTTCAAGTGGCGGGAGGGGTCGGTTTTGCAATCGTACATGGCCCACGGGGGTGCTTTGAACTTTCATCCGGGAACATGTTCTTCTAATATCTCACTAATGAAGGGAGAAAGTTCGGTGGCTTTCGTATCTCTCGAGGTTCTTGTCTTGGTCGCGGTTGGGTATCTTTGTGGAATTCGTCCATCGTGAATCTGATTGTATTCTTTGGGTCCTTAAAGGGGGCACGATTACGTTGTGGCCCGAAGGTGGATTCCGAGCTATCGAGAGAAGAGGGTTCTTTCTCTTCGTTCTTCTCTTGGCCTTTTTCCTTTGGGCTTGCTGGGCGGGCAAAACTATTTTGGGGGTTGGGTTTGAGGGGGAGTGCTGTAAAGTTTGAATGACTTGATCTAGCTGTTCCAGTCATCGCTCCATGTTTCGATATTGCTCATGAATGTTTTCCTCCTGTGGATGTTCCGGTAATATATGTTGGTTTTCCCTCACCTCTTGTGTTTCGTTGGGGATGTTAACTTCATTATTTCCTCCTCCTTGTTCCTAGATGCGGGTTGACCTTCTAGTTGTTGTCATTTTGGATTTTTGTAAGAGTCCCCACAGACAGCACCAAACTATTGATGCTGAAAACCGGCTTTCCCTTGGTATCAGATCCGATCCAGATCAACGGTTGAAATTTGTATTTGATTTGGTGCAGATCCTTATAGTTGATGAACGGTTGGTTAATTTTACTATTCCGGATGGTAGGAAGAAAAACTGCACGGGAGAAGAAAACCGACTGAAGTGGGCCTTTCGCCCTGATTCAACTCTGACGATCAAATTAGTGGAGTGAAGTAGAAAGCAAGGGAGAGGGTTTCTTTGTTCAATTATTTCTTACCTCTTGATTTCTTAATCTACCTTCCTTATATAAGATTATTGAGGAGGTGGGAAATATCTTACCCACTGGTTGGACAAGTGGGAGAATTGTCAGTGCAAGTGGAACAGTTGTTTTTCAACTAGTGTCCTATCCTGCATTTAAGAGGAGTTATGGAGTTTAGTCTTCTAAACAAGATCTTTTTCTCGGAATAAATATCTGGTATGTACTTTTATTCCTTTGTCATTAATGCTCTAGGCTTGCATTTACCCTTATGTCTAGGGAGAATGATTCCTGTCGGTTTTTGGGGTTAGCATATATGGAGGGCTAGGATGATGACATGTCTCCGGTTCAGATTTCGCTGGGTGGACGTCAGTGATTGTGCTAAGTGGTAGTTTTGCTCTTATGTAGGATTTGCGACACGTGTTTCGTCAGATATGACTATATATATATATATATATATATATATGTGTGTGTGTGTGTGTGTGTGTGTGTGTGTGTGTGTGTGTGTGTATTGTGTTACTATGCGGCCGGCCGTAACACTGTGCAAGTGCGGTCTCCCCATTTTAACCGACTTACACAGTGTTTTAAGGAAATCCAACTTATGGATAGAAAGAACGTCGAAAAATAGATATATAGACCAAAAAGCAGAACACACAACTTTTTGTTTATCTTCTTCATTGAAAACTGCGATTCATGAGTTTCCTAGGAAGATATTAGATGCAACATGGGTATTACACATCTTTGCTACATAACTAATAAATCGTAACTATATTATACTTATTAGTATGATTATTTTTTATGGGGTTGTGATGAGAAGACTAAACTTATAAAATGTTGATACCAAAAATTGGTCCCCCTCACGCTTTGGCTACTGTTGCCTCGTGATCTGGTCTCAGCCTTTGACAAACGGTTGAAATTTATAGTTGGTGTGGACGCTTACTTCAACTTCGAGAACAAAGGAGCGCTTGAGGGCGCTTTTGGAATTCCGATCGGAATTATATCGGCTCTTGATGGAATTATCACTTTTGCTTTGGGATGAATGCAGCAAAGGAGAAGGGAGGGATCGGAATTGGGCCTTTCTGCCCGGATTTAACTCCGATGCTTAAGTCAGAAAGCTTGTGAGAAGGAATTCTTAGACATGAGTTAGTTCTTTGTGTAAGGATTTTTCTTGGTCCTTTCTTTCTATCATTGCTCTTCTTTTATAACATCTTAAAAGCGGTTTAGGAAAGGCGGTGGGTAAGGCGGTAAGTAAGGCGGTAAGTAAGGCGATGAGTAAATATCTTCTAAGGCGGTAAGGAAATATCTGCCTACCGCATAGGTGCTACGTAGGTAAGTAGAAAATATCTGCCTACTGTAGAGGCAAGTGGATAAGATCTACTTACTGTAGAGGCATTAGATATTTTCGTCCCTAGGTGGCTATAAGCACCTTATGAGACCCTCACGCCTTGTGGATAAGAAGGTTGCTATAATTCCGACGGACTTGTTTGTAGGATTGAACCCACATTTTTATTTCTGCTTAGAGCGGAATTATACTAGGATATTTGGTGATATTGCACGCTTGACCAAAGGGACATAGTCACATTATGTATGATGGCGGTGGCCATTTAGGTCGATGACACGCGTCTTACCAAATATATCCGTAACACTAGTCCCCCCCAAAGTGTACTTGTTCGAAAAATCTGAGCGAGGGGTGAGTTAACCGCACTTCTCGCTTGGTTCTAGAACAAGTATCTTTCTTAGTTGGCATGTCTATGTAGGTGTAGACTTTGTCCAAGGTACATGTGCTTTTAATAGGTGATTGACGTTTACTGTGTCGTTGTTTTAATCGAGGTAGATTTTTCTCCGGAATTTTCGCCTATGGTGTCACTAAGTTTTTTCTATTTAAGGAGCTTGTAGGGGTAGTGTTTTATTAAAAATCCAAAAATCTTAGTAGCTTTGTATAATGGCTCAGCGTTTGTCTTTCTATAAATTTTTTCACTTTTCACTCGATTGTTCTCGTCGTTTCATGAATTCCAAGTTCTTTTATGAACATCTAAGCGGACTTAAGGGCGGGGGTCATCCATTTGGTAAGTCCAAATGGGTACGTGTATGGCCCCTCCCATACGCTTATTAATGGCAGTGCGGGTGAGATAAGTATTGAGGAAGGGTGGGAAACCTTCCATGTTGATCATGATGTGGAGGCGGTGGATCTTTTAGTTATTACTTATCCAGGGGGTGTGCGCTTCGAAGTTGAAATGTTCGGAAGTGACTCCTACCGTAGAGAAGTGGGCCCCCATCTTAGCAGAGTCTTTGTCTTGGGGTTTCCTAGTGACAATGATGATGGCGGTGGCAATTTGGAAGTCCGTGCGTCTCCTCTGAATCTTATCCGAGCGGGTCCTCGGATGGATCCGTGGACTGTTAACTAGGGAATTCCGACGGAAAATATGTTCATTAGGGCTTGTCATGTTATTGTTGTTTTTTTTTAAAAAAAAATACCACTATCATTGTAACATGAAATAAAGTTTATCATTGTGTTCATAAAGTCTTTGATTTCTTCAAGAAGAATGATCGCTGGTGATCCTATGTTGGGATGTGTGTATTTGTTTTTTATGGTGTTGGTTCTATGGTACAGCGCCCATTACTCCCCAGAGAGACACGTGTCTCTCACACTGTGTCGCATTTAAAGGGAGAAGATGGCGTGACGTGCGCGGTGTGCGCTTTGTCAACAACATGATGGGCGCAACTACCTATGTGTGTCAGGGGGCGTTTGGTGTGCTGACGTCGATAGAATTTTGAATTTTTTTAAAGAGAAGCAATGATGGTTATCTGAACGGTCCAGATTTGGGGACCTTTGGTTTAATGGCTCGATCGGGATGCAGCTCTAGGATCTAACGGCCACGAATTCATCCCTTTTGTATAGAAGCAAAGTGGTACAAGTGGAAAGGTTTTATTTCAAAAGTTAAATCGCGTCTTCTTCCCATAATCTCTTCTTCTCCAGCGAACCCTATTCTAAAGTTCTTGCATTTTTTCATCCTTTTTTCTTCTAAGGTATGGCTAGTGCGTCTTCTTCTTCTGGTTCTTCTCATGAATCTCCTTGAACACATGTTGCTTCCCCTCTCTTTCGATCCCTTCTACTTGCTGAACTCATGGTCTGCATGCCATGACTCGAGGCGAGGAGTCAAAGGGGCGTTCAGTTAAGGGTTGTAGTTCAACCCACTTCTAGGGCTATGGGTAGAGGTGCAGCACCTTCACAAGCCTCCACAGAGGAAAGGATAGCCGATAGCTTGGTAGAGAGTTATGAGATAGACCTTTCTCTTTTTGAGGTTAGGGTTCCTTGTTCTGGGGAGAAGGCGAGCTCTCCAAGGGAGGGGGAGATAGCCATCTATCAAGATGCGCTATTGGGTGGCCTTAGAATTCATTTTTCTAACTTTGCTAAGGCGATTTTGGAAGAATATCACTTGTGTCCTTCACAATTAACTCCGAATTCTTGGAGGTTCTTTGGAGCGAGCTTTGTTATTGTTTTTAAGAACTACGGGGTAAATCCGAGCGTTCGTTGGTTTCGTATGCTGTTCAGTCTATGTTTAGAGTTAATGCCGCCTGGTATTATTTCTTGGCTCGTTCTGGGAGAAAGTTTCTAGGGAAAGTCCCATCTTCCATTAAGCGATGGAAGAGTAAGTTTTTCTTTGTTAAAAGTAAATCCAAGTGGGATGTCCGAACCAAGTGGGAGGTTCTCCGCCAGATATTACTTGTGAGGAGATGCCGAAAGAAGAGGAGGTTCTTCTTAAGTCAATGGCGAGGGAATATCAAAGTTTACATGGATGAGGTTCTTGACCAAGGAAAACCTCCTTAAATGTGGATTTAATAGTATCTGCTTGGGGTAGGATTTATTACGTGTATCTAACTTAGTTCAATCTTGAATCCACGATATCTCACTTTCCTCGAATTTAATTTTTATAAGAAATCCGATGGAGGGCGAGGATTTGAGTTATGTTAAGGAGCATCTTGGCCTCCTTTGAAGGTGAAGTGCATCTGCCCTTGCCTGCATTAAGGCTGAAAGAAGAAGGAGGTGGCACCTGGCACAAAGGCCGTGACGTCTAAGGAGGAGAAGAAGAAAAGGAAGAGAAAAGATGTAGACTTTTCCCAAAAGGGGTCAATGGCGGCCCGGTCACGAGTCCTCACGGGAGAGGAGGACAAAAAGAAAGAATTACGAGGGGCGTATCCGGTCCGAATTATAAGAGAAACGGCCGAAGTCGCCTCGGGAAGAAATCCTTTCGGAAGAAGTCCGCCCGGCTTTATCGCCAATTTCAGAGGGCCCTTCTTCTAGTCGGCCAGAGGATATCCTTCTTATGGAGGTGAGAATCTACTTCTTAAGGGTATCTATGGTTTTACTAAGAATTTTGAACTTTAGACTTATTTTATAGGCGGAGGCCGGAGAAGCGGCCTTCTTGGACAAACTGAGGGTGGCGGGCTTAGCCCTAAAGGGACCGACAGCTCAACGAAAGGAATTACCTTCCGAGGATATTCCTTTTCGAGATGCCGGGTCCGTAAAGAATGTTTTGATGGCCATGAGGCCCGAACAGCTCTCCACGAAACTCCGAAGGGCTGGGAGGGAAGAGGCCACGTACCAACTTCTCCTCTCGGTCATGCTGGTAAAAATTATTCTTGTATTTCTTTTACTTCTTAATTCTTCATTATCGTCTTTAACTCGTTTGTTACTCTATGGACTGCTCAATGGGCGGATCGAGTTGGCAATCTTTGTCAAGAGGACTTGACAAAGATGGAAGCGAAGTAGAGCGGTACTTGCCCAATTAAGTTCTAGGGTGGCGGCCTTGGATGGAAAAAGAGAAAGAACTCAGCGGTTATCCGCGCCTCTGAGAACAAGATAAAGGCGGCGACTTCAACAGTTGGCCGCTATGGAAAAAGAGAAAGATGATTTAGCGGCCAAGCTGACTATTTCCGAGGGCTCTCTTCATACTGTTGAGGAGAAAATCAAAAAGTTACAGGATGACTCCAGCAGTTTGAAAGAGGAACTTAAAACCACTCAAGAGGAGAGAGGTGAAGCCCGTTGGGATTTAAAGCTAAAGGTTGCTGAACTCGCCGCCGTTCAGGCCGAGTTAGAGGAACTCAAAGGGGATCGCGACAGACTCAAGGAAGACTTGGCTTCCAGACAGAAGACCCCTAAATCCGACTCGCAAGAAATGAAAGACTTAATTGAACGAGCGGATAAGTTAGAGAAAGAGGTCGCTCGGCTTAGGGCAAAGGCAAAAGAGGGGGCCACTCTCATATATTCTGTACTGCAGCAGGTGGGTCACCACGTTTCTCCTGCAGAGGTGTTAACGATGGGGCTTGCTGGAGTCTTGAAGAGGTTCACGGAATTGAAGGAGCAACAACTCATAAAGACTCCAGAGGCCCTCACTTGGCCTCTTGAACAACCTTCGACTAAGATTGCTCAGGACCTTGAGGAAGGCCCTAGTTCTTAGTTCTTAGGGTTTTTCACATTCTTATGAAATGTTCTTATTTTGTAAATACTTAGTCATTTTGGAATGTAACTTCTATTTACATGAATGAAATACAAACCTTTTCTTTGGTGAAGATTTATTTCCGAGTCATGGTTATTTTTAACCATTAAGAAGTCTTTTGAGGAGTCCTTCATAAAGCCTGTCTTTCTTCATCTGGCTTGTAAATTAAGCTTCATAGCAGGTTCTTCACTTTTTTGGTCCAATCATGGGACTTGGATTTGTTGAGTAAGATCCTGGCCTTTATAAATGAGATTGTTGCCTCATATTTCGATCAGGATTTTTGCCCCTTGTTTCTGGATGAGAATTATCGTTTATAATTGTGGGATAATTCCGACTCATCTTTTAGGAATGGGATTTTCACCTCATTTTTGTGGAATGAGATTTTCACCTCATTTTTGTAGAATGGGATTTTCATCTCATTTTCATTTGGGAAAGACTTAAGCTTTATTTCATGAAACATTTAAGAGACGGCTACAAGATTTACTGATAGTAGCGTTGCAGGTGTTCAGCATGAAATGGACGTGATGGTGTGTTTTCCGCAAGTATACGGGTCGTGATCAAGTAATAAAGTGGACTATGGGAAGTCGGATGTCGAACCACAGGGAATAGAGATTGCTAAGTGTAAACCAAGCTTTAATAACCTAGTTTAAATGGCAATTTGGGGGGAGTTTTGGTTTTCAAAACTAAAGAGCTACAAAGGATTGCGAATAAGAACTGAAAATTGAGAGTTGATTGGGGTGAATCAATGGAAAGAGAGGATACTTGGATACGTATCCGTTTTGGATCTCAATTCTAAAGATGAGCAAAGATGTTTAAGATTCAAAGTTGGTGATTCTTGTGCCAAAAGTCCCTAAATTATATCCAATCCCTCTTCCAAGGTGATTGGATAACTAGTCTTCTAGGACTTGATATGAAGCTCAAGGAAATTTATCTATATTGGAAGAATCATGGGGGTGAATTAGGTATGAAAGAGTCGATAAGCCCTTCTAGTACCCGATTCCTCGGTATACTCATGAAACTCTCTAATGAAGCAAGTTCCTAATACAAGGAGGCGCTAGCTCTACCCTTGTATTGCACACAAGTAATTTCTAGTGATGAAATTACAATCAATACATAACATTCATTAGACATTCAAGTAGGTACCAACAAATCATCATAGACATTCAATGCTATTAATGCTCAATCCAAAAGTTCAACATACCCAAGTACCAATAGATTAGTTCCCCATGAAAGGGGCACTCAACCCAAAATTGAAAAGCTTACAACACAATGAAAAGTTAATAGAGAACACCATTACCTCCAAGCTTGTAGCTCCAAGGGTTCTCTACTCTCAAGATTTGGGGGAGATCACCCCCCAAGCCCTAATCTCTCCTCTCGCCTCTCTCCCAAGCCAACCTCTCTCTAAACCCTCATACTTAACTATTTATACCCATGAATTAGGGTTCCACTTAAAAAATTACAACATTGCCCTTGATTGGGCGGTGGAAGTATTTGCAAGAGGATTACGATGAGCGGCCTCAGTGAGCGGCTTTATTCATCCCCAGTCCGTTCAGCTCCACGACCTCCCTCTGGCAGAGCGGGTCAAGCTGGCCGTTCATCACCCCGTTCACCTCACAGCTTGCTCTGAACCGGCAGGTGAACTGGCGGTTTATCAGCCGGTTCACCTTACAGCTTACTTGCCTCAGGCAGAAGCTGACTAAGCGGCCATTCACAAGGCCGTTCACCCTCTCTTTGTGCCTGCCTTTGTGCCCAGGTGTGAACAGCCATTCACAAGGCCGTTCACCCCCTGTTTACTTCAAAATATCTTCGTTTGTTCTTCATTTTGTTGATAAATGCTTCCTTTTCGTCGGGGTGGCCTATTTATGCCCTGTTTACAAAATATGAAGCATTTTAAGTCCCGGCGGGCTACAAATCATTGCATTTGACATGTAAATAAGTATATATATGGTATGTAAATATGCTCATTTGAATGCTTATCAGATATCCCCACACTTAAGTATTTTCTTGTCCTCAAGCGAACAAGGCAATGAGAGTACAAGTAAAAAGAATGATAAGCGTTCAATCTCCGGCTATAATAGTAATGAATCTGCTCTATCCCAAGTTCACCATCGAAGTGTGTGTATTCTCCTACTTTCACACCGGGACCTAGAGTTTGTATAATGTCATCGCGGCTCTAGATGAGTGTTTTCACTCCATATACCATGTTCTAGAGTCTTAGCAAGACAAGCATTCCCTCAATGGACTCTAGAGAGTCCTTGAGGCCCTAAGTTTTTTGCTAACCAACCCTCTATGGAGAAAATGGTGGACAAGTTCGAGAGGTTTTTTTTTTATTTTTTTTATTTATTTATTCGGGTAGGGCATCTCTAATAGATCCGACTTTCCCGTGCTAAAGATTAGTGTAGAGTGTAAGTCCTCTTTTCTTGGGGATGCACATCTTTGTTTAGGCACCAGAACACTTGGATACTTAGAGGGTTACAACTCTACCAAGATGTGCTCATACTTAGAAGTGATTTTTCGAATTAAGGAACACCTTGATTAGGGGCCAGGACCGTAAGCTACTTCATCACAACAAGTAGCGGAGCACTGTCTTTATTGCTCTAATGACTCAACTACTATGTACATACTATTTTTTTTTTTTTTTTTTTTAACTTGTCAACTAAGTTGAATTATGAAAGGTTAGAAGCTAAACTAGTGCCACGAATCCTCTTGGAGCCATTGAGAGTAATGCTTATCAATTAAAGTCAACAAACATTGTAGTGGGTTATCTATTATGACTAGAGCTTTTGGATTTCATGAATATAATCTCTAGATGTCCATGGTGTGTCATAGGAGAATTCTAAAAAAATTTGAGTACTAAAATGGTGAACAAGAAGTAGAGTGAAACATTGCATTTCCTAATAGTGCCATCATAGGTCCATATCAAACATGCTTCAAATAATTAGCTCCCTATCCCCACACTTAGAGTTTTGCAATGAATTTATCAATGGAAGGGAGCTATCCATCCCCACACTTAAAGTCGTATATTGTCCTCAATGTACACAATTAAATTGAAAGGTGTGTAGTATGCAATAATAACAAAGACGATGACAAAGTACAGAGACTTCCCGGTTATATTTGGTAGGTGAGTATTGCACTTTGATTTAGGCGTGAAAACTTTTGTAGGGGTTTTCCATCAAGTGGGTATCTGCAAAATAGAGTGAGAGGAGGAGATAGCTTCGAAAGGAGATGACATAGTCAATAGTGCATAAAAGTAAATAAAAGACAAGTCATAGGGTGGAACCCTTGTGAAGAGAATCTACAAAGCGAACATAGGAACAAAATAACATAAAAGGCAAACTAAGCGGTCTCCCGGTCATTGACCATGGAAGGATGGCAGCGTCGGAATCTTTGGAGTGGATGAGGGGTGGAGGACCCGAGGGTGGGTGGAGTGCAGAAGGAGCAGTACGCCGAAAAGCTTCGCTGGCGAGTGCGAGGTTGTGGTGCTCCTCGAGGAGTGTGTGGTCCGCATATCATAGACCTCGGTGAGGCTCCTTAATCACGAGTGAGGCAATTTTGCGTGGGCCGAGGAGGGAGGGCTCACTGGGAGTAGCTCGGAGGAAAAGTCAGTAGGAGTAAGTCATCCTAAACTTTGAGGAGTTGGCTAAATCATCCTGCGAGTGCATGGCGGCCTCCCGAGAGAATTTGGACTAGCTTCATACGGAGGAGGGTGTTCCGTCCCCAGCTTTGCATCGGGATGAAGGCGCTCGATGCCATGATGCGAGAGCTCCTTTGGCGTCCCCCCTAATCAAACGAGGAATATAAGGCCCAGCAATAATGTGCTTGTGCTTGTGACTCTTCCCCTGGTGGGCTATGTAGTCAGCAAGCACATAGCCGAGATGGATGGGAGTGCGCTCGAAGATGCTATATAGGAGAAATCGGTCTAAGACGGTGACCACGCCGGTGCTGTCAATGCGGCCAGCGATAGTCCGGCTGACTAAGGCATGGATATAACGGTGTACTGGATCAGTCATGCTCGAGGCCTTCTTGTTGGGGCCCCCTCCCAATTGCTGCCAATATCGAGAATGAGAGATGATGTGGCCGGGGAAAGAGGTGAGGAGCCGCGTGTTAGGGAGTCGAAGCGTAATCCCGATCATAGATTCCCATGTAGATCGCCAAATCGATGAGGGCTCATCCGGTGTATTATTCAGCTGTAGAGGGAATAATATGGCGTGTTGGCGAGGCTGCGCTGGTGGCCCGTCGCGGTCAAACTCGAAGGAGCTCGGGACCTCGAGTGTATGCTCCACGATAATAATACAACCCGTTGATAGACGCGGCGACTCGCTCCAAACCATTAACGGAAAGCGGTGCATCATGGACACGGTCACGCGATGTGGAGTTGCTCGAGAGGATCCGGTGGGGAGGAATGTGCGACTGAAAGTGGCAACTCCAGCGAAGGGCGTATCGCGCTACTAATGCTTTGCCTCTGGATGAAGCGCGGTGAATTCGAAGGGAAGGTCCGGTACGTCATCTAACGGCGCTTCACCAATCTCCTTTCCTCGGCATCGCTGCTACATGGTCTGGGGGTGGTGAATGGTTAAAATTGGGGTGCGAGCGGGCCCGTGAGCGGCTGCGTTCAGGGGCGTTCGAGGGCAGGCGATGAGGTGGCTGGCTGATGAGCGGCCGTTCACAACCTGCTGTGCATCGGTGAAGGCGCATCGTGGGTGAACAATGCTTACAAGCCCCGGCTAAGGGAGGAGTGCACTAAAGGGGATTTGGCGAGGGTTACGAGCCTACTATCGACTTCTAAGTGTGCAAGAGATGGGATCAAAGAGAATGCCTGTAGAGTAAAAATGGGAGATGAGCAAGCTTACACGTAGGCGGTTTTTGCAGCGAATGGGTGTAGCGTTAAGTACGAACCGCGCCCGGATTGGGTGCGGCGTGGGGAGGTGAAACGGATGAAGCAGCATTTGCCTAAAGCGGGTGGTCGGCGATAAGGGGAGGGCCCGGAGAAGAAGCGATTAGTGTAAAAGAAAAAGATTTGGGGAATTTAGGGCATCGTTTATCATATAAGGGAGGGTGTGAACGACCCAATGTACAGGACGTTCATATCCCCGTTTATTTTTAATGAGAACATCACCTATAGGGGTGTGAACGGCCATGTGAATGGCCGTTCACTACCCCGTTTACCCTTCACAGAGGGGTGTAAGCGGAGTCAATTCACGGCGTCGACACCCGTTCTCCCTCGCGATCGTGACTACCCTATGAGTGATGACTAGAGATTTGTTGTTGTAATAAGGACGACTAAAAAGAAACGATGTCTAAAAAGAAACGATGTCTAATCTACCAACATTGGAATCGGGATTTTTGGGCTGCCTCCCAAAGAGCGCTTGATTTACGTCACTAGCTTGACGTTCTTAGGTCTGCCTCAAGGCGGCTTGAAGGATTGTGGATACTTACTTGGCGACCCGTCAGCACTCGTATCGTAGTACAATTTGAGCCGATGCCCATTTACCTTGAAAGGGTCTCCTCCGGCTTGGTAAATCTCAACTGCCCCATGTGGATATACTTTAGAGATAGTGAAGGGGCCAGACCATCTTGATCGTAGCTTACCGGGAAATAATTTAAGCCGGGAATTGAATAGCTGGACCCTGTCTCCTTCCTGGAATTGTTTTGTTTGCCTTGGAAGTTTATCATGATAATACTTCATCCGCTCCTTGTACAATTTGGAGTTATCATAGCACGAGGGATACGCCATTAGGTCGAGGATTCGTTCAATTGAAGATTTCTTTCCTTGCTAGCCAAGGTAGGGTCAAAATTTAAGAACTTGATTGCCCAGTACGCTTTGTGCTCAAGTTCAACGGGCAAGTGGCACGATTTTCCGTATACAAGTCTATATGGCGTGCTCCCAGTTGGAGTCTTGTATGCTGTTCGATATGCCCACAATGCATCGTCAAGCTTTTTAGACCAATCCTTCCTATTACTTGCAACTGTTTTCTCCAGGATTCTCTTTAATTCCCTATTGGAAACCTCCACTTGGCCACTTGTTTGAGGATGATACGGCGTGGTGGTACGGTGCGTGACTCCATATCATTTTAGAATTTTTGCAAATTGGGCATTGCAAAAATGAGTCCCTCGATTGCTAATTATCGCCCTTGGTGTGGCAAATCGCGAGAAGAGTTTCTTCAAGAATTTGATCACATTTCGAGCATCATTGGCGGGTAAGGCTTGGGCTTCTACCCACTTCGACAAGTAATCTACTGACCACTAGGGCGTATTTGTTCCCTCGGGATGATGGAAAGGTCCCATGAAGTCCAATCCCCCATACGTCCAAATATCTGCATACTTGAGAGGTGCATTGTAGCATTTCATGTGTGGGATATACTACCCGTACATTGGCAGCTGTCCTTGGGATTGGGAGAACTCCTTGGCATCCCAGAGCAAGGTGGGCCAAAAACGAGAATCGAGGACTTTCCGGTACATTGATTAGCGCCTTGAATGACAATCCATCAAGATCTTCCATCCCTCTTGTTGTGAGATACATCTCCTAACTATTTATTTGGTAGCATATCCAAAGAAACAAATAAAGGGTCATCCCGATGTAATGCTTGATTACTGCGAAGAATTTTTTTCTGGCGATACTTGTAAGATTTTGGGAGGGACTCATTTGCTAGAAAATTAGCAAAGTCAGCAAACCAAGGTGGCGCTTCTTTCTTCTCAGTGGTGAAGGACTGATCCTGCATTATCCGAAGGTTGTACAACTGCTCATCTGGAAATTCCTCTCTAATGACAACTTTATGTCCTGAGTCCTTATGTGGATTCTCCAATCGGGATAAATGGTCGGCGGCCAAGTTTTCTATTCCACGTTTGTCCCGGATCTCCAAATCGAACTCTTGCAAAAGCAAGATCCATCTAATAAACCGTGGCGTGGCGTCCGGTTTGGCCAATAAGTAGCGTAATGGCCTAATCATAGAGATGATGATTAATAGACTATAATCTTGGAGAGTACCAAATAGAGGCGAGAATTTATCAAATCACGAATACTATGGCGAGGAGTTCTTTTTCAGTAGTGGTGTAATTGGCTTGTGCTTAGGTCAAACTCTTCTGCATAGTATATGGGTCTAAAATGTTTGTCTTTCCTACTTGATCTTTGCCCCAATAGCAAAATCGCCGTGATCACACACATGAGTTGAGCAGGGATGTTCCAATGGGGTGTAGTTATTATAGGTGCTTGAATCAACTTCTCTTTTAAATATGTGTAAGCTTCAAAACACTCCTTATTAAAAATCAAATGGGGCATCTTTCTCTAACAACTTAGTCAAAGGGGTTTGAGATCTTGGAAAAATCTTGAATGAACCTCTTGTAGAAGCACAGCACGTGACCAAGAAAACTTCTAACAGCCTTGACTAAAGTGGGTGAGGGTAGTTTTTGGATTGTGTCCACTTTGGCCTTGTCTACCTCAATGCCATTGCTTGAAATTTTGTGTCCTAAAACAATACCCTCCTGAACCATGAAGTGACATTTTTCCCAGCTGAGTACCAAGTTTGTGTCCTCACACCCGGGCTAATACCTTTTTCCAAATTTCTCAAACAAAGGTGAAGGAGTCCCCAAAAGCTGAGAAATGCGTCCATAAATACTTCCATATTGTCTCCCACAAAATCATCGAAAATAGCCAACATGCACCTTTGAAAAGTGGCGGGAGCGTTGCACAACCCAAAAGGCATCCGGCGATAGGCAAAGGTGCCGTAAGGGTAGGTGAAAGTAGTCTTTTCTTGGTCTTCGGGGGCAATAGGGATCTGGAGGTAACCTAAAAGCCCATCCAGGAAACAATAATGAGAATGGCAGGCCAACCTTTCGAGCATCTGGTCAATAAATGGGAGAGGGAAGTGATCCTTTTTGGTGGCATCATTTAGTTTCCGGTAGTCAATACACATTCGCCACCCCATGATGGTCCTTGTCGGTATCAGTTCATTTTTCTCATTGGCTACCATTGTCATACCTCCCTTCTTTGGTACCACCTGTACTGGACTCACCCACGCACTGTCTGAAATAGGGTAAATTATGCCAGCGTCTAGAAGTTTGATAACCTCGGCTCTAACTACTTCTTTCATATTCGGGTTCACTCTTCATTGTGGTTGAACGGATGGCTTGTAGTTATGTTCCATCAAAATCTTATGAGTACAAAAAGATGGGTTGATGCCACTTTTATATCGAGAGAGATTTTCCAAGAATAAGCTTGTTTTGTGCTTGCGTGAAGGACACATAGCGGCTTCTTCTCATACGCAATGATGTTAGATTGAAGCAATGATGATTTGGAAGTTGGGAGTTGTCGACCCGAAATGCATATTCAAGATGTTTTGGTAACTCCCTTTGGAGTTCCACTTAGGGTGGATCTTCAATAAATGGTTTTAACCTAAGCAGAATCATTGCCCAACTCTTGGGGTATAGCCTCTACCCCAAAAATTTGTTGGTCTTACAGTAGAATTGATCTATAAGACAAAGTGTCCTCCTCTACATCTAACTTGATATCCACTTTGATATAAGGCGAATATTGTTAATACTCAAGCTTCCCGCCAGGTCAAGATCCATGGGGTCTTTTCCTTTGAGTAAATTTGAGCGGTGTCCAACGAGGCATTGATGACATGAAGGTTTGCATAGGGTTGTTATAACAAGGTGGATTCGATACATAGGTAATTCAATTGATTACGATCATCCCTGTAGCGGTGCTATAAAGAAGCTTGACACATTTAAGTTGTCTAATTCCAAGGAACCTTGTTGGTATCCATGAGGTATTCCTCTTGTTGCAGAAGGATGCATTGCCGCATTGTATGGTGCACCATATGAATATATATAAAAGCGATTTACTCTCGGAGTAAGTAGATGTTTTGCTTTCGAAAAACTTAGCACAATCCAACTGCTCTAAGATGGCTAATTTTATCAACATCACGTCCTTGAGATCCGCCATGTTGTACCTCGCATAATGAGATAGCGTAAGATATTAGTATACATTGGAGTGTGTATATAAAGAATCAAAATAAAAGAATAAATAAGAAAGAAAAACAAGAGCATAGGAGACTAAATTAATAAAATCTTAGTCTAACTAGCAATCCTATTCCCTGGCAACGGCGCCAAAAACTTGATGATGTATTTTTACATGAGAATTATGCGAGGTGCGTGATCAAGTAATAAAAGTGGACTATGGGAAGTGGATGTGAACCCGCGAGGGGAATAGAGATTGCTTTCAGTGTAAACCAAGCTTTAATAACCTAGTATAAATGATAGCAATTTGGGGGAGTTTTGGTTTCAAAACTAAAGAGCTACAAAGGATGCGAATAGGCGAAAATTTAGAGTTGATTTGGGTGAATCAATGGCAAGAGAGGATACTTGGGTATGTATCCCTTTTGGATTTCAATTCTAAAGATGAGGAAAGATGTTTATGAATCAAAGTTGGTGCTTCTTGTGCCAACAGTCTCTAAATTATATCCAATCCCTCTTCCAAGGTGATTGGATAACTAGTCTTCTAGGACTTGATATGAAGCTCAAGGAAATTTATCTATATTGGAAGAATCATGGGGGTGAATTCTTATGAAAGAGTCGTTCGCCCTTCTAGTACCCGATTCCTCGGTATACTCATGAAACTCTCTAATGAAGCAAGTTCCTAATACAAGGAGGCACTAGCTCTACGCTTGTATTGCACACAAGTAATTTCTAGTGATGAAATTACAATCAATACATAACATTCATTAGACATTCAAGAAGGTACCAACCAACAAATCATTATAGACATTCAATGCTATTAATGCTCAATCCAAAAGTTCAACATACCCAAGTACCAATAGATTAGTTCCCCATGAAAGGGGAACTCAACCAAAAATGGAAAAGCTTACAACACAATGAAAGGTTAATAGAGAACACCATTACCTCCAAGCTTGTAGCTCCAAGGGTTCTCTACTATCAAGATTTGGGGGAGATGACCCCCCAAGCCCTAATCTCTCCTCTCTCCTCTCTCCCAAGCCAACCTCTCTCTAAACCCTCATACATAACTATTTATACCCATGAATTAGGGTTCCACTTAAAAAATTACAACATTGCCCTTCATTGGGCCCGTGGAAAGTACAAAAGTTACGATGAGCGGCCTCATTGAGCGGCTTTGTTCATCGTCCGTTCAGCTCACAAACTACTTTCTGGAACCGGCGAGGTCAAGCTGGCCGTTCATCACCCCGTTCACCTCCGCGACTTGCTCACGAACGGCAGTGAAGCTGGCGGTTCATCGGTAGGTTCACACCTCACGGCTTTACTCAACCCGGTGAGCGGCCATTCACAAGGTCGTTCACCCTCTCTTTGTGCCTGCCTTTGTGCCCAGGTGTGAACGGCCGTTCACAAGGCCGTTCACCCCCTGTTTACTTCAAAACATCTTCGTTTGTTCTTCATTTTGTTGATAAATGTTTCCTTTTCATCGGGGTGGCCTATTTATGCTCTGTTTACAAAATATGAAGCATTTTAAATACCCGCGGGCTATAAATCATTGCATTTGACATGAAAAATAAGTATATATATGGTATGTAAATATGCTCATTTGAACGCTTATCAGGACGCTTGAGCGTTTTTCCTTCCATATTCACCAGATAATAGGTGCAGTTTCTGGACAATTCTTTGTATATGGCGTAAGGGCCTTCCAGTCAGGAGTTAGCTTCCCCGTTCGGCTTTTGTTTCCTTAGACCTCATCTTCTCTTACGACCAGATCACCGATTTGGAAGAAGACTCTTTTCACCCTTGTGTCATAGAACCTTTTTACTCTTTGGCGATAGATGGCTGCCTTTATTTCGGTGACTTCTCTCGCTCTTCAAATAAATCGAGTTTAAACTTGGAGATTCTTCTCATTTTCTTACGATCACGAAAGTTTGTTGTGTCCAGAGGGTAGGCATTCCTATTTACTGCGAGGGATGACGACTTCTTCCCCATAAGTAAGAGAGCGGAGTTTCTCACTGTGGGGTTCTTGTGGTTGTCCTATAAGCCCAAAATGCTCGAATTTCTTCAACCCAGTTAGTTCCATTTTTGGAGACCCGGGTTTTGAGAGCTTGGAGCAAGGTGCGATTTGTCACTTCTACTTGGCCATTAGCTTGAGGATGTGTTGCCGAAGTTAACTTGGATTTAATTTCGAGCTTAGAACAAAAGCTTTTGAAAGCCTTGATATCAAATTGTCGCCCATTATCGGAAATGAAGGCTACAGGAATTCCGAATCGACAGATAATAGTTCGCCACAAGAATCCCTGACAAGCTTTCTCTGTATTCTTGGCCAAGGGCTCAACTTCTACCCATTTGGTGAAGTAATCGATAGCCACTATCAAAAACTTCATTTGTCGAGTTGAAGTAGGAAATGGCCCTAGAAGATCAACTCCCCAGATAGCAAACGGGTGAGGGCTGCTAATTGGCGTGAGCAATGTTGGTGGCCGTCTTTGAATCTTGGAATGCCTTTGGCAAGTATCACATTTTCTGGCGAACGCCACCGCATCTTGAGTTAATGTTGGCCAGTAATAGCCTTGTCGCAGGACTTTGTAACTCAAGGCTTTGCCTCCTATATGCCCCCCTCCAATACCTTCATAGATTTCTTGAAGGATATAGTTGCTTACGTGGGGCCTTGAGCACCATAAGAAGGGTTGCGTATAGGACCTCTTGTATAGATTTTCGCCAATGATAGTGTACTGAGCGGATTTGTAAGAAATCCGTCTGGCTTCCTTCTTGTTGGATGGTGTAGGTCCACCTTGCAGGTAGTTTCTAATGGGATCAATCCAACTTTACTCATCTGCTGCACTTTGTACTTCTCCTTCTAACCCTTCAATAGTTTTTGTGGGAAGATACTGTAGGTTGAAAGAGGATTCTGTATCTCCGTTGGGTGCAGTGGCTCTTTTAGATAAGGCATCAGCTTCTTTATTTTGTGCTCGACAGATTTTTTTGATATGGAAGTGAGCGAAGCATGGAACTATTTTTTTTACCACTGCCTGGTATTTAATCATGTTCTCCTCCTTTGCATCAAAATCGCCCAATGTGTGGCTCACGACTAGTTGTGAGTCGGAATATACATGCAGATGTTGAATTCTGAGCCCCCGGGCAAAACGCAATCCTGCGATGAGGGCTTCATATTCGGCTTCATTATTGGGGTACAGTGCTTCGGAATTGGAACTTGAAAGCACCGCCGCGAATTTTTCCATTGAAGGAGAATAAAGGACGAAGCTTTCCTGACTTTTCTTGATTCTTGATCCATCAACATATAAGGACCATGGGATGCTTGGGCTTTCTTACGGGTCCTATGGCGGGAGTTCATCCCCTCAGGTAGAATGGTCAACTCCACAATAAAATTTACTAGCACTTGAGCCTTGATTGCCGATTCGGGGTTTATAAGTGAGATCAAACTCACCCAATTCTATCACCCACTTGGCTAAAAGTCCAAATTTTCGGGCTTATGGAGGACTTGCTTTAAGAGTGAGATTAAATACCGTTACTTTGTGAGCACGAAAATACGGCCTCAATCTACGTGCGGATGTGATAGCCCGGGGAGAGGAAAACCAATTTTTCAAGTGGTGATACACCTTGCTTCCGCGTCGTTAAGGATCTTACTTGTACGATGCGGCTTCGAACTCCATTGTCTTCTCTCAAAAGCTAATCAGTGACCGCTCGAGAAGCTACCAAGTAGATGTAGAGTTCTTCCCCTATATGCGGCTTAGCTAGCAATTGAGGCGATTGGAGATAATCTTTAAGCTCCTGAAAGACTTTCTCACATTCTTCTGTCCACTACATTTATGGTGCTTTTCGCAAGGCTTGGAAGAGTGGGAGGTTTTTCTCTCAGGCTTTAGAGATAAATCTCCCAAGAGCGGCTAGGCGTCCATTACCCTCTTGAAGGCTTTTAGGTGATCCCATATCAAGGATGACTTTGATCTTTTCCAGATTTGCTTCTATTCCTCATTGAGTTGATATAAATCCGAGAAATTTCCCTGATCGGACACCAAAAGCACACTTGTTCGGATTTAGGCGCATGTTATAAGTCCGAAGCGACTGAAAGGCCTCTTGTAAATCCGTCAGTGTTCATCGGCTTTTCGGCTCGTCACCAGGATGTCATCTACATAAGCTTCAACATTTCTGCCAATTTGCTCCTTGAAGACTGTATTTATGAGCCTTTGGAAGGTGGCTCCGGTATTCTTTAGACCGAATGGCATCACCTTATAACAATAAGTTCCTTTGTTTGTGATGAAGGATGTTTTTTCTTCATCGTATTTGGCTATTAGGATTTGATTGTAGCCTGAGAAGGCCTCTAAGAAACTCAGCATCTCATGCCCCGCCGTAGAATCAACCAAACCATCAATTGAAGGTAGAGGGAATGAATCTTTGGACAAGCTTTATTTAGGTCCGTGAAATCCACGCACATTCTCCATTTTGGGCGAACTTTTACTAAAACCACATTAGCCAAATCCGGTCGGGATAGTTCACTCTCGGGTGAAATCCGACCTTCAAAAGGGTTGATACTTCTTCTTCTGCTGACTTTACGCCTTCTTGGGGCGAATTCCTCCTTTTGTTTGTGAGGCTTGAGCGACGGCTGATCTGGCCGAGTCGGTGTTCAATGACATCACGCTTTACACACAGCATGTCTTACATTGACCCGGTGAAGAGATCGAATTTGTTCTTGGAATGCCATGAGATTCTCTTTATGCCGTGCTATTGTCAAATCCGCACCAATACGCATCAGACGCCTCCACTCTAGTTATAGGTGCTAGGGAGCGTAAGCAATTCTTCAACTGGTGTGGGGCAGAGTTCTTCATCTTCCCGTTCGGCTATTTTGTTGATCAACATGGCTTCCAAAACTCTTGTTTTGCCTTTATTTAGAACATTTTCTTTGAGAGTCGAAACATAACATTGCCGTGCCAAGGGTTGATCCCCTCTTACTTCTCACTTTTGCCGGCTCGGTGGAAATTTGAGGAGAAGATGGTAGCGGAAATTATTGCTTTCAAGGCATTGAGGGTTGGCCTACCAAGAATCACATTGTAACGGAAGCACAGCTGACAACTAAAAATTTGTTGTCACCGTTGATGATCTCGCGAATTTCCTACCGTAAGAATCGGTGGCGTTGATCATTCCTTTGTACAACCCCTCGGAAATTCCCTACGATTCTTTCGCTCTAGAAAGAATGTCCCAATTTGAACTTTCCACATCTACCGAACTCTTTTCATTTGGAAGCTTGAAACCATGATGGCGATGACCAAAGGTGTCGTCATGAGGGCGTGGCGAACCTCACGACATCGTTGTCATAAAAATGATGGGGAATAGGCCGAGACCTTCTTTGTGACGCCTTGCATTTTCTGCTTAACTCCCACTCCATTGGCATAGCTTTTTCGAGAGGCTGAACTTTTACCACCACACCCAGGACCACCGCTAATAAATCCGACCATCTCCCCTTTTTCTTCTTCAAGCTGTGAAGTTTCCGGCTCCTCTTGGACCTCAATGTTGATATACTGCTCCAATTGTCCCCTTTTAAGGATATCTTCTATGGCGTTCATCAAATGAGTGCATTTTTCTTTGTCATGTACTCTAGCTTGATGAAATTTGTAATATCTTTTGCTGTTCTTTTGTCGTTCCGGATTCTTTGCAGGTTTTGGCCATGTCAAGAGTTGTTGATCCTGGATTTTCATAAGAATATGGCTTCTGGTCTGATTTAGTAGGGTATGGTGATCGTATCTAACAATTTTTCCTTCTTTTGAAGATTCTCTAGGTTGTAGCATATGTCGCTGTGGGCGTGTTGAAGTTTCTGGACCTCTATTCTCACCCTTACGATCCTTGCGCGATCCTCCCTCTTTTCGGATTTCTGTGGGCCTTCTATTGACATTTTGATGGGCTTTTCCCTTCTGGATTTCCACAGAGGCACGTCGAGCCTCATCTTCCCAGCGCGTATAAATTTCATCAGAATTGATATACTTTTGGGCATGGATTATGAGGGCGGGGATGGTTTTCGGCGGATCCAAAGTGAGGGAAAAATGAAAAGGGGATTCTGGCAAACCCTCCATCAGGATAGTTATAGCCATGTGCGGAATAAGGTCCGCTTGACATTTGCGGCTCTATGAAAGCTATTTAAATAGGCTTGGAGTGTTTCACCCCTCGATTTGCTTACGCATAAGGGTAGGCGTAGTTGTCTTTTGCTTTGAGTAATTAACAAAATAAGCTCAAAAATGATACGCTAGAACTTGAAAAGAAGGAATCGCCAATTGCTAGATGGAAGATCGACAGTTCAGACCTTAAGCTTTTCCCTCTAGAGTAGCGGGAAAAGCTCGGCGCATCTGGCGTCGGTAATTCGAGCGGCATCTTGACGAAGGACATTAAGTGGCGAGGCAGGTCGGTTTTGCCTTCATATGCAATCATAGCGGTGGTGGAAACTATCGAGAACTTGCTCCTCCAATATTTTCTTTGATAAAGGGTGAGCATATATTCGAACATGCGATTGATTTCTATTTTCCTCCAGGATCTTGTCTACGTGTCCTTACATAGCGGTAGGGAGCACATAGACTATTCCGTTCTTTTCTTGTCCGTTCTGTCCTTGTATGCCGTTCCGTTCTTGTGGCAGCTTGCTCTCGACGTCGAACGGAGGGAGGTTCTAAACTAGCCAAGAAGGCAGTTCTCTCCCTTCTTTCTCCATGGATGCGAGTCCTTGTACTTCCTCTGCTTTCAGAATTGGCTAGTGGGGCTGTTGGCACATTTGGTGCAATTCGTGTGGGAGGAAGTGGCAGATGAGTCAAAGTATGAACAGCTTGAGCTAACTGCTCTAATTGCTGCTATATGTTAAGATAAAACTCCGGGATGGGTTCCAGGGGTGGGACTGAAGGATTTTCCGATGGAGGTAAGAAAAGTGGATTGTCCGACGGAATCTTCTCATGCCCTCGGACTTCACTAGGTCCTTCAGGATTACTAGGTGCTCCTTGTTCTTGGATTCGTTTTGATCTTCTGGTAGTAATCATTTAGCTTTTTGTAAGGGTCCCCACAGGGCCAGTAAGCTGTTGATGCCAAAACATGTCCCCTCCCGCTTTGGCTCACTTTGTTGCCTCGTGATTTGGCCTCACTTTGACAAGCGGGTTGAAATTTATAGTTGGTGTGGACGCTTACTCAACTTCCGGAACAAGGAGCGAGAACGCTTTGGAATTCCGATCGGAATTATCAGCTCTTGATCGGAATTATCAACTCTTTGCTTTGGGATGAATCTATAAAAAGGAGAAGGGAGGGATCGGAGGCCTTTATGCCCGGATTTAACTCCGATGCTTAAGTCAGAAAGCTTGTGAGAAGGAAGTCTTAGACATGAGTTAGTTCTTTATGTAAGGATTTTTCTTGGTCCTTTCTTTCTATCATTGCTCTTCTTTTATAACAAATTAAAGGCGGTTTAGGAAAGGCGGTAAGTAAGGCGATGAGTAAATATCTTCTAAGGCGGTAAGAAAATATCTGCCTACTGCGTAGGTGCTACGTAGGTAAGTAGAAAATATCTGCCTACTATAGAGGCAAGTTGGTAAGATCTACTTACTGTAGAAGCGTTAGATATTTTCTTCCCTAGGTGGCTATAAGCACCTTATGAGACCCTCACGCCTTGTGGATAAGAAGGTTGCTATAATTCCGACGGACTTGTTTATAGGATTGAACCCTCATTGTTATTTGCCAAACAGAATTATACTAGGATATTTGGTGATATTGTCGCGCGGCCAAAGGGACACAGTCCTGTGTATGACAGGTGACCATTTAGGTCGATGACACGCGTCTTACCAAATATATCCGTAACATAAAAGAATACATGTTATTAAAATATATTTTATATCTTTCATATAAGTTTTTAATGATTAGTCTTGTTTGTTTAAAAACAATCAATATCTTTCATACTATTGTTCATAATATTTTATGTTAAGAAATAATGAAGTTCATATAATCATGAGTCTGATGGGAGCCCATCCACCAAGATTTTATTGTACTATATTTTGTCCTTTTCTCATTGGTTGAAAATTCTGAAAAGTGACTAATTGGTGGTCTTCTCTTGTGTATGTATGACATGATTTGATCTAATGGTTGGAATGTTTGTTGATTACGGTATAAGTTTCAAGTTTAGATTTTGCTTGTGTTGCCGCTGAAAAGTTTCTTGCTTGACATGTGAATCTTTCTTATTGTGTAGGCTTCCGGGACTTGCACTTATGTTTTCTGTTAGCATCTTGTTGCAAATCTTGGTATGTTTTCTTTATTCAAGTTTAGATTGGAAATTAGAATATTCTTTGGTGGTATTTATTGGTAGCAAGAATAGTAATCTTTGTATATATAGAATAATAAGCTCTGTTTTTCTATGACCAATAGCCCTGTTTTGATTGCAAGTTTACTGCCTACATTGAAGAAATATTAATTCAATTTCCATGTCAATTTATTTAATGAAAATAAATATTTATTTTTCTTTGGGATACATGTGAAAGCATTGTAGAATGAGAAATTCTTTGCTGTTATTATGAACAACCATAGGACAAGGCTGGATTTCCCTAAACTTGGTTGTCCGTGGATCTGTTATTGTTCAGCAATGTTCTGACAATTTGTCAGTCACAATTTTTATATAATGTGGATTGTATGCCTTGTGTTCTTTTATTTAAAAAAATATATATATATTTACATCTTACAACTCGAGTTCTATTATTGCATTTCAAGATCTCAAAATCTCTTCTTTTGCTTCAATTGTATAATTTTTAATCCCTGTATCTGTCATGCAAAGTAACCATATTGAGATGATTCATGGGGTCTCCTAAAGTGTTCTCTTTCTTCTTCTACTTCTACTTCTTTTTCATTTTGGTTAATGAATTTTTTTTGTGAGAAGGAAAGAAGAAATTAAAGAATGAAAGAAAGAAACCTCTTTATTTTCAATCAATATCTGCTGCTTTGCTATTTTCTAGTTCCTATATTGATAAAGATAAATCCATTGATTATTCAGTTTGCAGTAATTGATCATGTTGCTAGATGTTGTTTCATTTGATATCTGAGTAGATTAGTACTGGATGTAAAGTGTGTGTTTAATGTTTTATCTTTTTCCTGTTGATGCCTACCTACCTGCCATCTTTGAATCATTGCCATTCCGTCAAATTGTGTTGGCACTGATCATTTATGTGTGCATGCCAGTGTCCATGGTGATGAGACCAAGGAATAAGTCTTAGGCCCTCTCTGATCATTCAAAGTCCAAACAAAACTAGTTTTAGTAAAATACTGCACTCAATCTCATTTACTCTCTTCCTTGGTCCGGAGATGACGACCTTTATTTTAATACATTTTTTTTCTGAAATATATTGAGCTGTTTTGGTTTAAATATTAATATATTGCAGATTTGTGTTTTTGTTAAGGGTATTGTGATGGTTGTTCATAAATGTTTTGTTGTTGCAGCTATAGCAAGTCAAGCAAAGCATTTACATTAAAAACTAATACGTTTTGGAGGAGAGAACTAATCATCTTATTTTTATACATTTTGTAGGTTTTGATTTTGTTGTGGATTTCATCAATGTCATTTTCAAGACTTTGTAGAGAATTGGCCTTAAGAAGGGGTGATCCGTATCGTATCATCTACCATCTTTTGTAGGATGTTTAGAAGCTGTAATCAAATTATTTTGCTAGAAAATGCTAGAACTTGGCATTAAATTGTTTTACTAAGGATATGTTTTGTATATATAAACGCTTGGTAAACAATATAGTGCTATTCAAGGGATGTTAAATGGCACTTTGTTGGAAAAAATTACAATTATTATTAAAATGACATGTTATTGTTTTACAAAGGATACGTGTATATGCTTTTGTTTTGGTTTTTATAATTTTTGAAGTTTATTGAAAATTGGCAGGTTATAAGGATTCATTCCAATTGAGACGTTCACTATTGATTTGGAATTTAAGGACGACAAAGCTACTCCACAAAAACTTTAAGGGACCAGGTGTTTAGTAGTCTCTAAAGATCCTTATGGACCAACAAATCTTGTCTTTAAAGCATTTTAGTGACGACAAGAATCCGGACCCAAATTATTTATAAGGACTGGGAATTTTGTTTTTGAGTTGATATTAGCTCTTATTTAGAGACCAGAAATTTGGTCCTTAACTAGGTTTTAAGGACGAGTAACAACCCCATCCTTGAAACATTTTAAGGACCTGTCACATGTCGTCCTTAGAGACCTTTATGGATGGAGTCTATAAGGACGAGTGAGGACCGGCTTTGACTCGTCCTTATTGACATTTTAAGGACCGGATTAAGACTTTTAGGGATGAGATTTCTTGCCCTTATAGGCCTTTTTTCTTATAGTGGAGTCTTTGTTTTTATCCCTCTTTGTCCAAGTCGAAGTTAAGAATCCTGGTTGCCCAATATGCTTGATTTTTTAACCGACCATCAAGAGGGATGCCTTTCCATAAACCAATCGATATGGAGTGTTCCTTATTGGTGTCTTGTATGTTGTCCCATATGCCAGAGTGCATTATCCAATCTCTCAGACCAATCTCAACTGTTGTGCTCGAGTGTCTTTTTTAGAATCCGCTTCAGCTCTCGATTTGACACTTCTACTTGATCGTTCGTCTGAGGATGGTATGGAGTAGCAACCTTGTGGGTTACTCTATGTCTTCAGGATCCTCTCAAATTGAGTATTGCAAAAATTCTTTCCTCGATCACTAATAATTCCTCTTGGTGTGCCAAATCGAGAGAACAATTTCTTGCGGAACTTGACTACTACCCTAGCATCATTAGTTGGTAGCGCTTGAGCTTCTACCCATTTGGATACATAATCCACTACCACAAAAATATACTCGTTCCCATTGGAGTTAGGAAATGGTCCCATGAAGTCAATTTCCCATACATCAAATACCTCACATTGTTGGATTGGATTTTGACTCATCTCATCATGATTGGGAATGCGGCGTACTTTTTGGCACCTCACACACCCTTGGACAAAGTTCCATGCATCTAGGAAGATTGTCGGCTAAAAGAATCCTGATGAGAGAACTGTTTGTACTGTTCGGTTCGCACTGAAGTATCCTTCCGTGTGTATTGGGTGACAGTATCTCACTATCTCCCAGCGTTCATGGTGGGATTCAGACCTCCGAATCACCTGATCTCCACAGATTTTGTACATATACAACTCTTCCCACAAGTAATGTTTTAAGTATGAGAAAAACTTCTTTCTCTCTGTGTTCGAAAGACCCTTCGGAAGTACTCACCCTACCAAGTAGTTGGTGAAATCTACAAACCATGGAGTCTCATTTCCCTTCACCTCTTCAACTAGATAGAGTTTCTCATCGGGGAACACATCATCAACATCGCCTTCTTCATATATGGCTTGATTGGACCCTTCCAATCATCAGAGGTGGTCAATTACCACATTCTAAGATCCGTGTTTATCTCTGATCTCATGGTCGTATTCCTGTAATAGCAATACCCAACGAATGAAGCAAGGTTTAGCATCTGACTTCTTCAATATATATCTTAGTGCAACATGGTTAGTGTAAACTATGACTTTCCATAAAAAATAAATAGGGATGAAATTTATCAAACACATAAATCACTAGCAATAATTCTTTCTCCGTTGTAGTGTAGTTCTCTTGAGCATCTATCAACGTCCTACTTGTGTAGTAGATTGGTGGAAAGTGCTTACCAGCCTTTGCCCTAAAACTGCTCAAACGTTAGCCCATTGTTCAATTGCATATCCAAGTTGAGTGGTTGAAGACATTCTGGTTAAGGTTGAGGAGTTAATCAATCTTACAGACTTTATTGTATTGGATTATGATGAAGTGACGGAAGTCCCTATCATATAATGTTGACCTCATTTAGCTACTAGAAAAGCACTCTTTGATGTTTATAAGGGAGTAGTCATAATGAGCTCGGGAGATGAATGCTTATAATACTCTTCGAGACTCTAAGTCTGAGAGTGTTGCTAGAATTGGAACTACTTCTGCTTGGAACTTGAGACAGCTGATGCACAACTTAAGTCATGGAACACGTAATACCTACCATGAAACTAACAAGCGACGATATCCGATGCACCACTTGGTGCACTATGGTGATCCATTGCCAATCTACTACAAACACCATTAGTCCAGAGCCAAGATGGAACTCAACTTGGTTGCCAATATTGGACATCCTTCTTGAATATACTAGGTTCATACCACCTTGATTGGAGCAAGAAAATGTTGAGTTGAAGACAACAAAGATCCAGTGTGCTAGTTGGGATGCAACCTATGATGAATAATTTTTTGGACTTCTTTTTTAATTTTGTTTATGGGCATGTGCATGTTTTTTTTTTGTTAGTCTTAGAGTATTATAATCGTGGCTCTTAGAAGTTAGTTTATTAGTATTTTTTTGTGTTGTCATCATGTGAAGAATCATGTTCTGATGTATTGTAGGGATGACTCGAATGAAGGAATGGTGCACAAAACAACGCATGGAGACCTATCGCATTACAAGCAGAGCATGGGTAACAATTATTAAGATTTGATGAATTAAGTTGATGTTAATTTATACATTAGAAAAAGGTTAAAAATCTTTTTGATGTAGTATTACTTGATTAGGGGAAAGCCTTGCTATTCCCAAATTTTTGAGAGAATTTAGCATAAAGCAAGATCGGCTGAATGTCAGCTTTACTAGCAACCTTGATAGTATAATGTAAGAAAGCTTACAGATAGGATGGGGAAACAAAGAGTGAGGTTTGTCGCGATGCACATAATTATGTAGTCATGCATTTGACTCACCCTTTTGTCTAATAAGGAGACTAAGCAAACAAAGACACATTGTGCATAGAGACCGCTCATTATAAAAGTGCGGGCAATATTAGGGAAATTTTCTTGAGATATAAAACCCTTCAAGACTCCGCTATGCTCAAGCTGTGCCAAGACAGCTTATGCTACGCCGCATACACTTTTCTTTCAGCATATGAGCCGCCATAACGCTTACTTAGTCACGTTAGTATGATGCTAGGTGTCGAGCATGTTAGGTTAAGAAGGGGCTAAATAGTTCAAACTCCTTTTATTTTTTCATTTAGCCGGTCTTCATCGCATGAGCTCTCCCTCAACAAAGGTACACATGAAAGCATTCTCTGTGAGCCTTCATATATCCCTGCTTCATTCTAGTTTATAATGACTTTTACTCTCACGCTGTGACAAGCATGTTTTGGATCATAATTCTCATGGACCCTAATAAATTTTGGCTTTGCCTCTGTTCCTCCTATCTGTGTTTTGAACTCTAGTGTCAATGGTCCCCGTGTCTTTGGCCGCTATTGTCATGCTCACAGGACTGCAGACGCTTCCTATAGACTGGGGCCAAGACCCAAGCAGTGGGATGAATCCCACCTCAATGCAAGGCCTTAGGGAGGCAGTAGAAACAAATAATAAAAAAATACCTTAATAAACCGTGGTACCACTACATCTGAAATAAAAATATGGGTTCAGCATAGCTAACCCTAACTTGAATTTACAAAATATAAAAAGTCTTACCATGGTAATATACTCATCTCGTATTGAAAGAAAATGTGGTACACATACCTCGTGATCTAACACTCGATAGCTAAATTGTCACAATTTAAACTCCTCTTCCCTAGGTCGCGGGCCTCCCCTAGCTATTCGTCGGGATCTACATGGGGGAAAAATATTGGTTAAGTGCTAGAAAGCTCGGTAAGTACCCACTAGAGAGAAAAATGAGTGCGTCCTTCCTAAATGTGCATTTATGTAGAAATATAAAGCTAACCGATCGAGAAAACACATAAGAAACATACCAGATTACATTTAAAGATCTTTTCAATATATTATACATAAGATTGATAAAATAAGGAAATAGGATAATTGGAATAATATTAGGATAATTTTCAAAAAGAGTATAGGTAAAATCCATCTACATAAACATAGCTTAAAAAGTAAATACAGTAGGCCGGGGAATTATAGAACAAACAGATAAAAAATATGTAGGATGTGTATCTGTATCCGGGTGAGTATGCATGTGAGGGTACAGGATAAGTAGTTATAAAGCGACAAGATCACCGCAGAAGAGTCGGATTATCACGGCATATGCCGGAGCTCGATCGGCCGACAGTCTGAAGGAAGGTAACATGCGTATGCATGTCCGTAGCGCTACTCAAGAGGGAACTTGTCTATACAACCGGGAGCTTTACCTCCCCTCGGTTACGCATTTACGGGACGAGAGTTTGATCGGGAGATGAAATCAAATCAAGAATAAATTATCGCAAGGAATGGCATTAGCATGTCTACTTGGCTAGCTTCAGATGCTCAATGCGTGTTTCCACGGCTTAGAGGCACGACTCTACAGGGACTGTGAATATGAGTCAATTGGCATAATACATGCTCTAACTTTATAATTTCAAGGAAATCATATTATGCATCACATTAGCTCAAGAAATCAGAATACTACTCAAATCAGTAAATGGAGGTATGCAAGATTTTTATACAAAAAAATATTCTACTTAAAAGAGGTATTTAAGTAAATATTTATCGTCAGAAAATAAAGTCTTTATTTATGAAAATACTCACAACGGGGTTTATATCATGCGGGGTAATACTTTCTACTTCATTTTTCGGGATTTCAAGATCAAAAGAAACCTAACTCCCCTCATAATGACTCCTACAAATGTGATCTAATAAGGAAAATATAGTTTCAATATCACCATACCCATTCATATCGATCAGATACCCATAATGAGTCTATATGCATTTTACATGTGCATTAGCATAGTATACTTACCCCGTGAATGACACCTTTCTATGTGTGATATAACAATGTCTAATTAACTTAATCAAGAATGTATATTATGATTCACCACTTGGTTAGGGTTTGATACTAAGTTGGAAGACATGTGTGACTCCATTTTACCCTCCTCCCTCCCACACATACATGGTAAAATATCAAACTATTAATCTGATTTAGTATTTTTATGTCTATTACCCTAATGGATGATTAGTATTTCTATGTGATATAATAGTTGTCTAATTTATATTTTTGTTGTAATCTTGAGAATTTTAAGCAATTTGTCAGATCAGAGCTACTACTCTCTCACAGTGACGTAAAGAAACATAATTTAAACTTGAATTGTAAAAAGTCCTGATTGAAATTGCCAAATTTAGACATTTAAAGAATAAATTTGGCTCCTACTAGAATTATGAGCTTTCTCAAGCACAATTTTCTCCCCTGCAAGCTACAAATTAATCCCACAAACTCTTTTTGACCAAGCCCATTCTTAATTTCTAAATAAAAAATAAAATTGAAAAAATTCACCAAGCAACTCTAACCTAAGTGATTCAAAAAGAAATCTAGCCATAGAAAGTGAAAATGTAAATCATCACATGTCAAAAGCTTATTATTCCTCATGCTTACAGCTTCCAAGCAAAGTGCTAAGAATTAGTCAACTTCCCTACCTAGTCTCTTGATTCAATTCCTCCAATGTTTTTGTTATGGTATCTTGATAAGGGTGATTTCAAATTACCTATATTTCTATATTATCATATTTGTATATATTTGGTATGTCGCTATCTTTGATTGAATTGTAGCCCTTGATGTATTCTCTATATATGTGTTAAATTTGTAGAACAGTGACACATTGGGGGAGTGATTCTCGGAGAGAAGAAGACTTTTGGAGCTGCTTTCAAGGGGCAAAAAGGTCAATTCAAGAAGCTTCTCACAAAGGACCTACAAATGCTCCTATATATTATGGAAGAAGTTCTCCGAATATTTGGAGTCAAACGTAGGATATTTTTGACACTCCAGAAGAAGCTAAACGGGAAATAATATGCTATATAGTATTTTTAGGTTTTCATCACTAGCCTACTAAAGTGTTTACAGATGAATATGAATCGAGGTCAGCATGAAAGGCCTGCGGCTTGCACTTTATATCGAATGAGGCCGCAGCGTTGCGACCCGGTTTGCCATAAGCAAGGATCGGAACCATCCGCTATAGGACGTAATCTGGCTCTACTATAGCTTGCCACAAGATTTTCTGTAGCCCATACAAAGTGCTATTTTTAGGTCAAGGCGTCTGAAAGGCCGTCTTGGCCATTTCGTAAACCAATTTTGCGGACTTGATTCTTGCCTCGCATTTTCACGTAAGCCGCTCTTCTTCGACTCAATCCAAAATCTTGTGAGATATTTCTAAGATACTAGAAACCTTTATAAA
The DNA here is from genome assembly GCA_026586065.1 of Dioscorea zingiberensis. Classification (NCBI taxonomy): domain Eukaryota; kingdom Viridiplantae; phylum Streptophyta; class Magnoliopsida; order Dioscoreales; family Dioscoreaceae; genus Dioscorea; species Dioscorea zingiberensis. Next base: position 22,860,106 of record CM048823.1, read on the forward strand.
TACCAAAGTTTAGGGTTTTGGAAAATATCTCTCTTGGCCTTTTGCCACCATTTCTTGGGCGGTCTTGGAGATCTTGAAACTCTATTCATGGCTAGGGTTTGGAAGGATCACTCTTGGGAGATATGCAAAGGCATTGAAGGGAGTTCATTATCTGAGATCCACACGTGTCTCAACAAAAGGTGGAGGAAACATTAGAAGGGAAAGGTTTATTTGGATTTATCTTGATGTTTTCTTTCTTCTTTTGTAATGGATTTGTAGTTCTTCTTTCATGGAGTACTTCAATATTCTAGTATTTAAGCATTTATGAACTCTTGGTGTAGTTTAACCGTGATATTGGATGTTAATGGTATTTAGTTGTTTTTCTTCGATTTGAGATCTATTGAGTAAGTTATTCCATTCATTGAATACTTACGCCAAGTACATAAACCCTAGTATATTTAATAGGTCATCATATAAGGGAAAAGCGAATGTCTCCTCTCTCATATTAGAAATCTACCTCAATAGGAAGGAATTGTGGATTGTACCAAAACCGTGGCATTGAGGGAGAGCAACCCTTTATATGTCTTGTATTTCCACGATTTTTCCCAGTAATATTAGGATTCCCCTAGAGCCCCACCTCAATGTGTGCTAGTAATATCGTACCAAGTCAAGAAGAAATGGTAGAGGAAATCGAGTATAGGAATCCTTGGTCCATTCAATTGGAACTATTGACTTTAATATCCCTTTATTCATCTTTAGGAAAAACACTTGAGGGGTAGTCATCGCCTCGATTATCCCCTTCTTAAAATTGATATACCCAAGTTTCCAATCCTGGCCATTAGTGATATCCAATTATTAGTTTTTCTTTTAGTTTTAGAAATTAGTTTAAGACTTCATTACTCTTTGTTAGACTAGATAAATGCATGCATAATTAGGTACCTAGTATTTCTCGGTCCTCAGGTCTCGGACATTCGACTTATTAGTCCACTCTTCTTTATTATTTGACAACGCATCTGCACTTCCCAAAGATCAAGCATGAGCATTTGGCACCATCAAGTTTTTTGGGTAAACGCTGTCGGGATTGAACACATTACTAGGAATATTAGAAGTCTCTTAATCTAATCATTAGTTTTAGGGTTTTAATTTTTCTTTACTTTATACAAAAAGAAAAAAAATAATATCCTAAACGTGTTTTTGTGTTCTCTTCATGTGAAGGTACAATATGAATCCCTCAAGGTTAGCTTTGTTGGAAGCTACAATTGAAGAGCTTTTAAGCCAAACTCCACCAATTCAAGGGAAATCCATGTAGCAATTTACCAATCATATTGGGGAGTATGCGCCTAAAAAATATCTCATACTATTATCAATAAGGAACCACAATGAGAGAGTCCCTCAAACAAGGATTTCCTTCAATATCCCTCCACCTCAAGAGCAATGGCAAACCTATCCTCCTGAATTTCTCAAGTATGAGCAACAACAAATCTTAAGATAATTTAATAATTGAACAAGTATTGGCAAAGATACAATGTCCGCAAAACCATGCCAAATAGGGAAGCCATTAGGTGCCACACCATTGCCAATTTACAAACTTCTCTTCTCAAGCTTGGGAACCAAGTGGGAGAACTTTTCCAAAGAGTTTTGGGTGATCAAAAAATTATGAGCAAGCAATAGAAGTTCCACTTCAAGTCATCACTAAAGAAGTAGTAGAAGAAGAGAGAAAAGAGGAACAAGATGTGGAAGGGATGGGTTAAAGTGTGGAAATGGATTGAAGAGGTAGAAAAACAAAGATGACTACTCTTTTGAACAAATTCTATAGTTTGAAGCTAACTGCACACAATCGAGGATAAAAAAGACCCATTCTGGGATAAAAATGGGAGCTGAGGAGAGGATAAAGCTACAAAGAATCCGAGGATCCACCAAGCCAAGATTGAATGATCTCTCGCAAATAAGCTTTTTCCGTGGAGACCTAAAGGTTACCGTAGCATCAAACCTCCCTACCTACAACAAAACCCTCAAAGTAGGTATGTTCTCTATTTTTCCGAAGCGCTTATGCATATAAAGTACATCCTCGATCGAATACACTTTGTTCAAGCCTTCCCCATATAAGGTAATCGCCAAGCTTGTGACGCTAAACAAACGCTTCTTAGAGGCAACCCAAAGTTTGAATTTTTTTTCTCATTATTTATGTTTGTATCGCTAGTTAGTTAGTTCAAAAGTTTTAATAAAACTCGATAGCAATCTTTATCCAAAAATTCGGCTGAAATCCTCGCTTTTGTTTGTTGGGGTAGATTTTAGCTAGAGCCCAATTTGGAATTTTTATGGATAGATTGCATGGAACCAATTTCGAACCCTTTGACTGCACGTGATTTCTCACCGCTTTTGTATCTGGAAGCAATTTACCCGTGTTCTGGATAAAGGGGTGGAAATATAGTCGACGGGATCGCCTCAATTGCAGACAACCCCAAGTGAATTAGTGGAAATTCAACTAAGTGAATTCGATGGACCCTGCTCGCAAGCCATGGATCGACCGTAGAACCAAATTTTTTTAAGACAAAGAATGTTCTCAAAAGATCACCAATTCGTGATACATCTTGACTCAACCTAATGTAGCTTTACCTCGGATGAGGATTAGTTCGCTTAAGTGTGATTGGATAAGGACATGTTATCTTATTTTTTGCATTAGTGAGCAAGTGGCTTAATCCTTTGCTCCAAGAGTTGTCTCTTTGTTTTGTGTTTTGAGTGTTGTTAGACTTGTCTTTTTAGTTCTTGAGCTATAATGATCCCATCTTGCCCCCTTCAGTAGGGGATTTTGAGAGAGCACATATTTTGGCTAAAATAACAGTTTTATTTCGCACCCCAAGCTCAAGTAGGAATATTGGAAATTTTATCTCAATGGAATCGGGAAGTTTCAGCTTTGCTCCTCCCTAACTTGTTCTAGTTATTTTTCAATCTTTTACTTTGTTTTATTGCTTTACTTGAAGACAATGCTATTTTTAAAATGTGGGGATGGGTAGCTAGAAAAGCAAATCATGGAAGTCATTGCTGCAAAAATCTTTAGTGTGGGGGATGGATGCCTAGTAAGTAGAAATTCATTACAAATTCTTTTCCTAGTATTCATTGCAAATCTTGTATGAAAAACACATGCTTAGTGTAAACCATTGATGGCATATGCAAAATTTTTTTTCAGTTTTCCTCTCTACTCTTAGTTTACACCATGTAGAAATATCTTTTTAGATTCTCCTAGTATGAAACATCAATGGAAACTTAGAGAAAAATCTCATTGTGATAACTATATATTGCTTTAGAGACATGAGATAACCTATTGCTATGTTTCTCTTTGACTTAGGAGTGCTAAGTATTATTTTTTCAATAGCTCCCAAGAGTTTTCATGACTCTAGTTCAACTTTCTAGCTCTTATAAGTAAAGTTTTAGAGAATAAATAAGCACCGTATATAGAGTCCTCTGGGTGGTAAAATAAAAACCAAGACAATGTTGCTTCTTTACTCTTGTGATTTGAAGTAAGCTCGAGTTTTGGCCTCCCCATCGCAGTGTTTTCCAAGCTGAAAAAGTCCTCGTGAGCACGAAAGCGCCGTGTATGTAAAGTTGTAACATTCTCGGAGTAGTTAGTGTTCTAGTGCATGGCCAAAGCATGTTCATCCTCAAAAAAGGGAAGATCTACACTTTATATTAATCTTTGGTTAATCTGGAAAGTCCCATCCATTATGGATGCCTCTACTAGAGTGAAAAAAAGGAACAAAAGATTGAAAAAAGAAAAAAAAGAGTAGATTAAGAGTTTATTTTCATAACGGGCTAGTTTGTCTTATATGCTCTAGAGTCCATAGGAACCTCTAGAATCCAATCGAGGTGTATGCTTGTCATTCTAAGTTCTTAGAAACATGGCATGTGAGGAACAAGCTTTGTCTAGAGCTCCTATTGAACAAGTCAACCGGATCAATCTTAGGTCTTAAATTGAAATAGGAGAGAATACACATTTTGATGGTAAACTCTTGTGTAGAGTCCGACCGATTCTTTTGTAGCCAATAGTTGAACACTTATAATCTCTTTCTTTTCATTTACTATTTGCTTGATATGGACACAAAACAAATGCTTAAGTGTGGGGATATTTTGATAAGTATTCAAATTACCATATTTCTATATCATATTTATATACATTCGGCATGTGATTTTGATGAATTGTAGCCCACCTGCATTTATAATGTGTTAAATTTGTGAAATAGGACACATCAAGCATTTGGGAGAAAAGAAGACTTTTGGGGTTGTTTCAAGGAAAAAACATCAATTCAAGGAGCCAATGTAAGGACCTACAAACGCCTCCTATAAATTATAAAAAAGTTCCCCAAAGATTTGGAGTCAAAACGAGGATTTTTGGACACCCAAAGAACCTAACAAAAATAATTTGCTACAGTATTTTTGTGGGTTTGTAATCAGATCTACAGTTGTTTTCTTACATATAAGGAACCAGTCATGAACATCCTCGCTTGTTTTATGAATAAGGCCAAGTATTGGACCCAAAGCTTGTTACAAGCAAGGATGTAATTCCATCTGCCTAAGCATGTGATCTAATCCGGCTCTACAAGTTGCTTGCTACCAATTTTTAGCCCATATATAATGTTTTTCTTCCTCGCCCTGAGGCTTATCCGGGCCATTTCGTAAAACATATATTTTGACTTGCGATTCTCACCCGATTTTCACAAAAAGCTTACTCCTATTCACCCCAAACTCATGTGAGATAATTCTAAGATGTCGGAAACCCAATAAATACCAAGTTTAGGGTTTTGGAACATATCTCTTTGGCCTTGGCCACCTTTTTGGCCAGCCTTTGGAGATCTTGTAACTCATTCATGGCTATGGTTTGAAAAGGATCCTCTCTGGAGATATAGTGAAGGCGTATTGAAGGGAGCTTCATTATTGCAAATCCAATAACCGCCCTCAATAGTGTAGGAGGAAACATTGGAGGGAGGTTTATTTGTATTTATCTTGATGTTTTCTTTTCTATTGTAATGTATTTGGTGTGTTGTTCTTTCAATGGAGAAGTTCAATATTCTAGTATTTAGTCATTTATGAACTCTTGGTGTAGTTTAATTGTGATATTGGATGTTAAATGATATTTAGTTGCTTGCCTTCGATTTGAGATCTATTGAATGTTATTCCATTCATTGAATGCTTACGCTATGGCGACAAACCTCTAGTATTGGGGCCAGGTTCATATGAGGGAAGAAGTGAATGCCTCCCTTATATTAGAAACTACCTAATTAGAAGGGGATTGTGAGTGCACCGGAAACCCCGTATTGAGGAAGCTAAACTCCCTTTTATATGTTGTCATACTAGATATTTGGTAAGACACGTGGTCGCTGCACTCAAAATGGCCACTCTGTCGCACACACAAGACTATGCCCTCTCAAGCCACGTGGGCAATATCACCAAATACTCTAGCATAATTCCGCTCTAACAAATAAGTGAAATGAGGGTCTCAACCTCCTACAAAAAGTCCACAATGGAATTATTATAAACAACCGGCCCTCATAGGGCTTATTAGCCACTCTTAGGTAACAATTAAAATATCTAACGCTTCTACAAGTAAGTAGATCTTATCCACTTGCCTCTAGTAGTGGGCAGATATTTTCTACTTGCCTACATAGTACCTGGCTAATCGTGAGGCACAATAGGCGCATATTTTCTACCACCTCAAGAGAGATATTTTCTACCGCCTTTACTTACCGCTTTACTCACCCTCCTTACCTTCACTTCCTTTCCTAAACCACCTTTAAGTTGCTATAAAAAGAAGAGCAAATGATAGAAAGAAAAAGGATTTGAAAAACATTACACAAAAAGCAACTAACGTGATAGTCTAAGACTCTCTTCACAAGTTTTCTCGACTTTAAGCATCGAGTTAAATCCGGGGCGTAAAGCGCCCAATTCCGATCCCTCCCTTCTTTTACGCATTCTTCCCAAAGCAAAGTGAGTCGGATAATTCCGTCGGCATTCCGTAGAGTGTCTCATGCGCTCTGTGAATCCAAGTAAGCGCCCACATCAACTATAAATTTCCAACCATTTGTCAAGGTCGAGACCGTGCATCAAGAGGTACAACAAAGAGCTGTAAAGTGTGAGGTGGACCAGTTTTTTACATCAACAGTTTGGCAACGTCTGGGGGACCCTTACAAAAAGCTAAAATGGATTACTACCGTAAGATCTAAACGAATTCAAGATGTAAAGAGCACCTAGTGGCCATACCATCACTGCACTCCGTGGAAATCCTGAGAAATGAGGGAGAGAACTGGCTTGGAAAACCCACCCATCTTACATCCATCGGAAAACTCCACCCATCTTACGCCCATCGGAAAAATCCAGCCATTTTTATCCCTGTGGACCCTGTCCCAAATTTTATCTTAACATGCAAAGCTAAGTTAATAGGAGAGCTGGGCTTGGTCTGTTGTTGCTCATACCTGACCCATCCACCCACTTCCTTCCACACTAATTCCACCAAATACATGCCGCATGTACTCTACTAGCTAATCTCCCTTAAAGTGCAGAGGAAGGACAAGAACTCACACCCATGGAGAAAGAAGAGAAAGAACCGCCTTTTCCGCATGAAGTTCTGAACACCCTCTCCTTGCTCGACGCCGTAGAGCAAGTCAGTCACACAAGAACGTGAACGGACAAGAACTCGAACGGAATAGTCCATCCGCTCCAAATCCATCGCATTTAAGAACACAAAGAACAAGGTCCTTCCCGAGGAAACAAGAAATCCGAACCGCATGTTCTCAACATATGCCTCGCCTTTCATCAAGGAAATATTGGAGGAGCAAGTTCAAGATAGTTCTCTTCACCACCCGCTTATGATTGCATAAGTGAGAGCAAAAACCGCATCCGTCTTCGGTCACCTTAAGCCTCTTCTTCCGATCAAAAGATGTCGCTCGAATTAACCTCGACGCCAGATGTGCCGAAAGCTTTTCCCGGCAACACTTTAGGAGAGGGAAAAAGCACAAGACCGGGTTTGTCGCATCTTCCATCTAAAGCACAAATTCCTTCTTTTCGAAGTTCTAGCAGATCTCTTTTCTAGCTTATTTTGCTAATTACTCAAAGCAAAAGAAAACTCCATCTACCCCTTTTGTGTTAAGTATAAACGAGGGGGGGAAACACCCAAGCCTATATTTTAAAACCGTTTCATAGATGAAGCCGTAAATCGCTATGACCTTATTCACACAGACATGGTCAGAATCCATCTCCGATGGAGGGTTTATTTCAGAATCCCCTTCTCGCTTTTCCCTCACTTTGGATCCACCTCACAAACCATCCCCGCCCTCATGATCCATGCCCAAAACTACATCAATTCTATGAAATTTACACGGGTTGGGAAGAAGAGGGCTGACGACGCATCTAGCTTGATGTCTAGAAAGGAAAAAAGCCTCCACTGCATCACAATGTCAATGTAGGCCTGCACGGAAATCCGGGAAAGGAAGGAGGATCACGTTAGGATAGCCAAGTAAGAATGAGAATAAAGGTTTGGAACTCATACAACACGCCTTTTAGCCATTACACATGCTACGTGCTCCCCGTAGAACCTTCCAAGAGAAGGGAAAATAGTCGCATAATACACGCAATTTCACCATACCCCACTCAATCGCAGGTTACATATTCTTATGCAAATCCAGGATCAACAATAAATCTTTGACATGGCTGTGACCGGCCAAGAATCAATCCGAACGGCAAAAGAATAGTAAAAGTAGATTGCAAGTTTCCCATCAAGCTTAGAGGACATGACATAGAAAATGCTAGTGCACCATTTGATTGGTAGAACGCTTTATAGAAGATGCTCATTTAGAAGGGGACAATTGAAGCAAAGATATCAACAATGATGTTCAAGTAGGAGCTCCTAGGACTTCACAAAACAAGGAGAAAAAAAGGAAAAAGTGATTGTTGGTCAATTTATTAGTAGTGGTCCCGTGTAGTGGTGTGAAAGTTCCGCTTCTGAAAGCTAAGTGCTCGAATGGTGGAGGTCAAAGCGTGAGGAAAACGTAAGAGCCACAAAGATGGCGCGTAAGTCGGCCTATAGCTCCCTTCACTTTTTTATTGATAACGCATGTCGAGAGTTCGCCACCCCTGGCGATGACGGTGCTCCTTCGGTCATTGCAGTCAAGCATAGTTTCCTCTGTAATTTTCCAAAATGAAAAGAGTTATGGTAGACAAATGGAAGTTCAAGTGGATATTCTTTTCTTAGAACGCCTTTGAATCTAATGAGCAATTTAATGATGCTATAACTTACTCATCGTGAAAATCATCTTTAGTAGGATTTTTCCGAGGGGTGGTAATAAACTGTAAGGAATGACTAAGCATTTGCCGATTACGTAGTAGAAATTCGCCAAGATCATCCATAGTGACAAAAATAAATTTCTAGTTGTATCGCTATACAATATGATTCTTGGTAAGGCACAACCCTCAACGCCTTGAAAGCAATAATTTCTACTTCACCTCACCTTCCTCCCTCACCTCCCACCAAGAATAGGCGCTGAGAAGTAAGAGGGGATCAACCTCTTGGCACGACAATGTTATGTCTCAACCCTCAAAGGAAAAAACTCTAAACAGAGGCAAAACAAGAGTTTTAGAAACCATGTTGATTCAAATGTAATAGCCGAATCGGAAGATGAAGAACTCCCACCCACACCGTCGTGAAGAATTGCTTGTAGTTCCTCTAGACACAACTAGAGCGGAACGCATCAAGGGCGGATTGGCACGGATTTGACAATAAAGATGTGCAACAAGATAATCTCATATAGTAGTACCTAAGTAATAATTCCGATCATTTCACCTAGGTCATCGTAAGATATGCGGGTGTGAAAACGTGAGCTGCTCATTGAACAATCACTTTAAAGATTAGATCACTGCTCAAACCCTGCGGAAATGTAAACTAAGGGGAATCTCTACTCTTAAAGCGCGTATACGTATGAAGAAGAAGTCGTCAACCCTTTTGAAGGCCGATTTATCCGATGAGGTGAACTATCAAGATCCGGTTTGCTAATGTGGTTCTAGTAAAAAGCCGTCCCTGAAATGGAGAATGTAGCGTGGATTTCACGTTAATTCCTAAATAAAGTTTCTTGTCCAAAAGATTCATTTCCTCTACCTTCAATTGATGGTTTGGTTGACTCTAACGGGAGGGCATGAGATGCCGAAGTTTCTTAGATGCCTTCTCAAGCTACAATCAAATCCCAATGGCCAAAGATCGAAGAAGAAAAACATCCTTCATTATAAGCAAAGGAACTTATTGCTATACGCTGATGTCGCTCGTCTAAAAATGCCGAGCCATCCTCCAGAGGCCTATATAAATACGTAGCCTTCAAAGAGCAAATTGGCGTAAATGTCGAAGCTTAGCCAGGTGTATGATTATCTCGGTGAAGAGCCGAAAAGCCGATGAACACTGGGTCGGATTTTCCACAAGAGGCATTTCAAATGCAAGGCCGAATCTTAGCAACACGCCTAAATCCAACAAGTGTGCCTTTTGGTGTCCCATTAGGGAAATTCTCTAGACGATTTATCTCACACTCCAAAGAGGAATAGAAGCAAATCCCGAAAAAGGTCAAAGCTTCATCCCTGATATGGGATCACCCAAAAGTCTTCAAGAGGTAATAACGGGCTTAATGGACGCCTCATGTAGCAACTCTTGGGAGATTTATCTCTAAAGCCGGGAGAGAAAAATCCTCCCACCTTCCAAGCCTTGCAAAAGCACCAAAAATGGAATGGATGTAATAATGTGAAAAAGCCTTTCAAGAGCTTAAAGATTATTTCCCGACGCCTCTGCCATTACAGCCAAGCCGCAAGTAGGGGAAGTGAACTCTATATCTATTTTGGTCAGCCGCCTCGAGAGGTCAATGTACCCTAGTAAGAGAGAAGATAAGTGGAGTTCAAAAAGCCTGCCTATTACACAAGTAAGATCCTTAACGCACGCTGGAGTCAAGGTGGTATTTACCACTCTGAAAAGTTGGCTTTCGGCCCTTATCACATCCGCATCTAAGATTGAGGCCTTATTTTCAGCGCACACAAAAGTTATCAGCTACTGACCGGGACTAGCCCTTGCAAAGTAAGTGCCTCCATAAGCCTCCAAAATTCCCGGACGTCCTAGCCAAGTGGGTAATAGAAAGTTAGGTGAGTTTGATCTCACCTATAAGCCTTGAAAGGCAATCAAGGCTCGCTTAGCCGATTTTATCAAGGAGTTGTTCCATTCCCATAAATGGGGATGAAGTCCCGCCACAAGATCTCGGGAAGAAAGCTCCTAGCATCCTGAATGGTCCTTATATGTCGGTTGGATCAAAGAATCAAGAAAAGTCGTGAGCCTGGCCGCCCTTTATTCTCCTTCTAAATAAAAAATTGCGTAGCTCTTGAAGTCTCCAATTCCAAGCCACCAACAACGGAAAGGCGGAATATGAAGCCCTCATCGCAGTAGATTTACTCATTTGGCACGCAGGGCTCGGAATTCAACGCTCTACATATATATTCCGACTCACAAATTTAGTCGCTAGCTTGCATACATTAGGCGTTTGACCAGCTAAAGGATATGGAGAACATGGTCAAATACCAAACAACACATTGAAGTTAAGATAGTCCCATACCTCATTTCAGTTCCATTGGAAAAAATATGTCGAAAGTGCAAAATGAAGAAGCGGACGCCATCTAAAAAGCTTAATTCCACTCCCAACCTGAGATACGTAATCCCTCTTTCAACCTACAAAGATCTTCCTACAAAAACTATTGAAGGGTTAGAAGGAGAAGTACAAAGTGCAAAGAGTGAGTCAAGATGGATTGATCCTAATAGGAAACTACCCTCGCAAGGTGGATCTACAATTCATCCAACATGACAAGGTTGCCGACGGATTTCTTACAAATCCGCCTTCAAGACACCCATCATTCACAAAAATCTATACAAGAGGTCCTATAAGTAAACCTCCTTCTTACGCGTTTAAGGCCCTCACAGGCTAACTATATCCCTTCAAGAAATCCATGAAGGTATTGAAGGGGGCATATAGGAGGCAAAGACTTCAGTTACAAAGTTCCGCGACAAGGCTATTACCGGCCAACATTAACTTAAGATGCAATGGCGTCACCAAATGTGATGCCTACCAACGGGTCCCAAGATTCAAAGGCGACCATCAACACCGTTTCATGCCACTACATTTCCACCCCTCGCCATGCATTTCATCTAGGAGTTGATCTTCTAGGGCCATTTCCTTCTCGACTCCACAAATGAAGTTTTTGATAGTATATTGATTACTTCACCAAATGGGTAGAAGTTGGAGTCCTTGGCCAGCATCATAGAGGAAGCTTGTCGTGGGATTCTTGTGGCGAATCATAGATGCGTCGATTCGGAATTCGGTCGCATCTACTTCCGAGCACATGAGTAATTTGTCTCCAAAAATGAAACTAATTGGGTTGGGTTAAGAACTGGAAAGCAAGCACTTTGGGCTTTATGGGTGACAACCACAAGAACCCCCAATGAGAAAACACACCCATTCTCTCTTACTCTATGGGGCGTAAGTCAGCTATCCCCAGCAGAAATAGGGAATGCCTACCCATTGACGGACACAACAAACCTTCCCATCGTAAGAAAATGAGAAGTAACCCTCCGAGCTGAACTTGATTTACTTTGAAGAGCTAAGAGAAGTCGTGGAAACAAAGGCAAACGTATCTATCGCCAAAGAGTGAAAAGGTTCTATGACACAAGGGCAGAGTCTTCTTCCAAATCGGGTGATCCGGTCTATAAAGAGAAAATGCAGTTCCAGTGGAAACAAAAGCCGAATCCGAAGCTAACACCTAATTGGGAAGGCCCTTACGCCATACGTAGAATTGTCCA